>JAUPMG010294869.1:0-17249 GCA_031762675.1 Pachysandra terminalis | reverse complement strand
CAGATAACTCCAATAATTTATTCATATATTATAACTAGGAAAATAAAATACTTTCAAAGGTTCAGGTCATTACACATCCAACCCTTGCAAGACTTAGCACAACTGAGCCAAAAATCTATAAATTCTTTCGAGAATACAGTCATTCACTCCTTTTTCCTTGAGGATAACAAGGGTTTTCGATTTTCATCTAATTTGAGTCTTTCTCCGTCCCTAAATTAATGGTCACAATTTCTCAAATGTTAGAATGCACACCCCTTTTACTCTATTTCAGAAGTTTCACTTGGCTATTATAATCAAGCTAATATAAAGTAGAATGCAGATGACCTTTTGATGATAAATCTTTTAATGCTCTTTTCAAATTAATTGTTTTTTTTTTGATTTTTTGTATTTTTGTTTTCTTTTTGAACCTTCATAAATTAATTTTTTTGAGGTCGAATGTTCATGAAAATACTGAACCTCAAAAAGAATGGATACATCTAAATTTGGAGATGCTGGCTCTTTGCCTCCATGCCAAGGGCTACTTCCTTTCCATCTTCCTTCTTCCTATGTCCTTTACTTCACATGCCTTTTCTTCATTCTGCACTACGCCTTGCTGCTTATTTGAAGTGTTGAGTGTCAAATTGTTAAGAGGGCTCGAACTCTTGTTTTGATTGGTGCAATAAGCAAAGAAGGGTTTAAAATCATTTCAGAGTAGATCATGTTAACCCCATATGTCCCTGCCCCATTGTGAGGCGGCATAGGATTTTGAATTATATCATTTTGAACTCTAACTTCGTTACTGTACCCCGGCCTCACTCCGATAGCGTGCTATCCTAGACCTCTGTCTATCTCGACATTGATAGAAATTCATAGTTAGGTTAGCCAACCTGGTAACCCCGAGCTAGTCAACTCCAGCCCCCTTATGAAACCAACCGAAAGCAGTTAAAATAAAGAAGGCAATTACAATGACTTGCATGTAGGACGGGTTAAGGAGTACTAGTATAAAAAATAAGCTTCCCTTCATTTATAAGATCTTGTATTGCATGCTTGAGGATCCAACATCGATCCGTGGGATGCCCTGGTGATCCCATGTTATAATCACAACAAGGATTAGGATCATAGCGAGGGTTATTAAAGACACCCGAATGTTGTGGAATCTATGTCAAATATCCTCCCTTGAGTAAGGTGGGGATTAAGTCTGATGGCTTCATGGCAAGTAGAGTGAATACTCCTTTGTCCCTCTCTTAGAATCGGTCGTTGTATCAACCTTGTTGTGCTTGTTGTACTGGTTGTCGTTGTTGCACTTGATGAATGACATAATTATGCTGGACTGTTGGTTGGACTGGCATTCGGGCGGGTTGGTTCTGAATGTAGATTCACTTGTGTTTCCCCTTCCTTCTTCAATCCATCGGGTCTTTTTCCAAACTGTTTCTTGGTGCCATTCCCTAAACCATATCCTTGTTGA
The DNA here is from genome assembly GCA_031762675.1 of Pachysandra terminalis. Lineage (NCBI taxonomy): Eukaryota > Viridiplantae > Streptophyta > Magnoliopsida > Buxales > Buxaceae > Pachysandra > Pachysandra terminalis. The sequence continues at coordinate 15,805 of JAUPMG010294869.1, read as the reverse complement.
CATGCCCCTGTGTAATCCACTAGCTTTCCGGATCGAATACCTTCATCGGCTCGATCTGCCAATTGGACTATCGTTGCGAAGTTGGAGTCAAGTTTGGTGAACAGATACCCATAGTATGGTTGCCTCAATGAAGAAATGAAAGTAGATATTATTTCTTGCTCTAGCATGGGTGGTTGCATTTGTGCAGCCAACTCTCTCCATCTCAATGCATAATCCCTTACTGACTCATTCGGATTATTTTTCTCACCCATAAGTTGGTAGCGATCTGGAATCATTTCAGCATTAAACTTATATTGTGCTATGAACTCATCAGCCAGGTCTTCCATGTTTGAATCCTAGAGTGATCAAGGTGCGAGAACCATTTCAGAGCAGACCATGTCAAACTTTGCTGAAAAATTTGTATGAGCAGCTTCTCATTACCACACATGGTGTCACAATGGAAAGATCCCATTGGATGCAAATGGGTCTATAAGATAAAATATCGATCAGACGACACAATTGAGCATTACAAAGCATGTCTTGTTACTAAGGGATACACTCAGAAGGAAGGCCTTGACTACCATGCAACTTTTGCATCGGTGGCAAAATTAGTTATCGTGCGTTGTGTGTTGGCTCTTGCTGTTGTTCATGGTTGGTCCTTGCATCAATTGGATGTTAATAACGCTTTTTTACATGGTGATCTCAATGAAGAAGTTTACATGGTAAACTATTCTCTCTTTACTCAGATCATTGGGTCAAAGACAACATTTGTCCTTGTCTGCGTTGATGGCATTCTCATTACTGGGAATGATCAATGCATTATTGCCTGTCTTAAAGACTTTGTCCACAATCGATTTCAACTCAAGGACCTTGGTCCCCTTAAATATGTTTTGGGCATCAAAGTTGCTAGATCCAACTAAAGAATTTTTCTTTGTCAACAAAAATATTCCTTGGAGATCCTTAATGATATGGGCCTCATAGGAACTTGAACTACTAATTCTCCAATGGAACAACATCTCAAACTTAACAATACTATTGGTGAGCCACTTTCTGATCCTGGACAATATCGACGACTTCTTGGTCGTTTGATTTACCTCACTATTACACAACCAGATATCATGTACTCAATTCACATTCTCAGTCAGTTCATTCCAAGAAAGCCACATTTGGATGATGCCACTCGCCTCCTCCGATACCTTAAGCCACACTTGGGAAAGGATTTCTTCAAGTCCTATTTTGATTCTGATGAGGCCAGTTGTCCCATGACTCGTTGATCAATCACTGGTTACTATACATTTCTTGGGAATAGTCCACTCTCTTGGAAATCCAAGAAATGGAATATAGTTTCACGGTCCTCTGCTGAAGCTGAATATCGCGCAATGGTGCATAGTAGTTGTGAGCTCGCTTGGCTGAAATATATATTTAATGATCTTGGTGTCAAACACCCTCAAGCCATGATTATGCTTTGTGATAATAAAGTTGCTCTGCACATTGCTTCTAATCCTGTATTTTATGAGCGTACCAAGCAAATCGAATTGGATTGTCATTTGATTCGTGAGAAGATTCAGATCGGCTTGATTCGCACAGCTATACTCATACATCACAATAGCTGGCTGATATCTTTACTAAACCATTGGCCAAAGATCAGTTTCAGACTCTAATTTGCAAGTTGGACATTTTCAATCTCCACGCGCCAACTTGAGGAAGAGTATTGGGAGTAATTCACTGAATGAAATCCCAAAATTCAAATTTCAAATCACAGATTCTGTATAAATGTTGTTTCCTTATTTGTTTCTTAATTCCAGCTAATCAATCCCTGTACATAAGGTATCAGATCTCTGTAAATCCCTATATGTTTGATAAATGTTGTTTCCTTATTTGTTTCTTAAGTCCAGCTAATCAATCCCTGTACATAAGGGATCAGATCTCTGTAAATCCCTATATGTTTGATTTACTGTAAATCAATACAAAGCACTTCTTCTCCAATTCATTTTCTTTATAACATCTTCCATCTTCTTTCTTATGTAAGGGATTAGATAAAGAGAGGTAGAGGCCAAGTAAATAAGGAGAGAGTAGAGAGATTTTAGGAGAGAAAAAAGTAAGATTAGTGAGTAGCCTTAGATAGACATGTGAAAAAGATTAGAGAAATTTTAGGAAAAGAGATGTGAATGAGAAATTTTAGGAATTATGTGCTTGTTTCCGATTTGATTATTTTCTTAAAGGCAATGTCAAATATGTGATTTCTTGTACATTTCATAAATCAGATATTTTAGTTTGTAGGACAATCCTAATTTTTAAATTAAAATAAAAACTTGGAAGGAGTGATCTTTTTATATTTTATATTATTGAAACTATAAAAAATATGATTATAAATATAACTTGTTAAAGAGATTTATAAAAAAGAATATGTTTAAACAAGGAGAGTTGTGGGATCCTCCAGGTCACCACTAAGAGAGAACAAAGAAATGGAAGGCTCGAGAGGCTTTAACCGTTTCTATTATAACATTCAAAGAAATTGAATAAATTTACAAGATTTTAATTTCCTAATAAAAGAGAATTGTTTAAAAGATGGATTAACAGTTAGAATGTAAATTGGGTTAGGTGAAACATGGGATTTATAAATTAAATAAGACTCACTTTCTTTAATTTCTTTTTTTTTAGTAGTTTTTTGAAAGAAATATAATTTAAACTTAATTTTTAAGTGTCTAAATTCTTAGAATTGAAAAAATGGAGGAAAGCCTTGGAGGCATCACTTTTCTTGAGTTGGCAATTTCTGAATCGATTCGCCAACTTGATTAAACGGGTTTGCGTTGACCCATTTATTAATTGGGTTGGCTTTGGGTTTAGGTTTTACCAACCCACCTGAAAATGGGTCAACCCAAAACCAACCGGTTGGGTACCTATTTTTTCTTTTTTGAAAAGAAATTATAGAACTGACAATTTATAAACCGACCCGCCAAGTTGCCCAAACCCAACTCGATTAAATGGATTTAGATTATTAACTCGTTTATTAATTGGGTTGGGTTTGGATTTAGGTTTTATTGATCTGAGCCCAACCCGATATATTTAAAATTATGTTTTAAAATTATTTGATTATTTATAGATACTTTTAAACTTATTTATAAGTTAAAAATATGTATTTTCATTTTTTTTAAATAAATTATCTTCAATAATTTTTTTTATAATATCTATTAAAATTTAATATATTAATGAGGTTATATATCAACAACAAACACGTAAATTGCATTGCTCTGTTTGTGTGCTTGATTTATGTTGTTCATCTCTGTTTATCTTTCTTTCTTAACAACATGCATGTATGCACACACACATGTACATACGCATACAAATAAACCCTGGGAGATTGTGCCCACCGCACACACGCACACACACACAATAAGTGCACACACGCATTTACACGCAAGCAAGCATGTACACACGTATATGCTACACACATAAATCCCGGAAGATTCTTACAATGCAATGCTCCTGAATCTCCTGAGGGTTATGCATCCCTCACGTAGACAATAAGCATTGGAAAGGATACAGTTCTGGTTTCACAAAAAAATGTTAATGGACATATCATTGCCAGATGAATCAAATTAGAATCTGATAAAGAACACATACATATTCGCATACAACACATTAACAATATAAGTGGGAAAAAAAAAAAAAACTGCATCTCATTAACCAAATGGAAGAATAGGAATCCAATTTACTACCTCTAAACAGCTAAAAAAAAAAAAAAATGTTTTCTTGGGGATCAACTGCCCATGTAATTTTGATATCCTCTTTGTAACACAATTTGGATTTGTCAAAATTGGAGAACATGGTGGGATTGTTCACTTGTACCGTCGTTTTGTTTCTCCATAAATGACAACCCCAATTACTGTAATAGAATAGCCAGCAATCCCAACAAAAGTCACAGGATTCCGGAACAGCATTATCGATATAACAACAGCCACAGCACCTTTTGCATTGCCTAGCACCTAACCACAATAAAATAACAGAAAGAGCGATCAAAAGACGGAAGGAACAAGTGTATATTTTTGTGATATTCTGCAATCATATTGAATCTAAATGACTATTTGGGATTCATCAATTCGTCATCCCAAATTCTACTTCATGTTTTTTTTTTTTTTTTGGGAGATGTGGAACCCCCTACCCCACTTAGTGGGTACAGAGTAAACCCCGGATGCATGACCACACCCACAAGGACCATATATCAGGCAAGCTCAGGGGCTCGAACTTGGGACCTCTATTTCCTAAGCTGGAGAGCCTACCAGTTGAGCTAACTCGTTTGGGTGGGGTCATGTATCTGGGGTTTACCCTGTCCCTACTAAGTGGGGTCGAGGGTTCATGGTTTTGCCATAGAAACAGGTGTAAGAAGTTTAGTATTGTGTTCAAGGTTAGATGTGTCAGTTTCAAAGTATCATTAATGGTTAGAAACATAGTGTAAAGGATCGTCCGATCCAGGTCTAGATTGGACGATCCAACTCGAGATCGGACGGGGACAATCCCTGAGTGAAACCCGATCTCAAAAACCCCAAAAACCTTCAACTCAGTCTGATACCGATACAACTCGGATGATCCGGACGAGTTGTATTGGTCTCGGCGAGTTGGATCGTACGATCCAGCAAAAAAAAAAAAAATTGTTGTTCGGACCAGGACGATACCCCAATCCGAAACCGAGTTTAAACACCATGGTTAGAAACCACTTCCCCCATAAGTGGGAAGGAGTAGTTGTTGAGAGCAACTTCTCCTTATGGGTGGGTCATCTTCCTATACTGCTTATGGGTAAGAACTTACTCGTTCATCATTACCAAACGCACTTATAGCTTAAAAAAGTGCTTTAATAAGTTTTAAGCTCCAATAAGCACTTAATTAAGGAGCCAAACCCAGCTTAAGGTATCTTTGCAGATTCATGCCTATATCTTCTTTCCCAATTTCATAGTGTGAACAAAGCTAGACAACAGAAGGGGGACTATGCTATAAGCTCTTGACAAGTACTCCGGAAACGTACCAGTTACAAACTACGGCTAATTTTTTATCTTATTGCTTCCATGCTATAAATGATCAATAGAAATAATTCCATGATGGCACTGAAGCCAACACATAATTTCTATGCTTATAGCAATATAGAATCACTACAACACTTCTGGACATATGACAGTTCAAGCCATTTACTGATAAAGAGATACTAAAGAAGAGTCGAGAGAAGAGATATCAAACCTGTAGGGTTAGTGGACTTGTATGCTTAGTCACCAAGAAATTGGTCAGGTTTGCTGAGTAAGCCATTGTAGAATTCACCAAAAGAAGTAGCCACATGAACTTATGTCTTCTTCCAAGTGAAATGGTGAGATCTACTACGTTGGGCTCCATTACTAATGTTGCAGGCAATAAAACTAGAACAGCAATTGGGGACATATACAACAGCAAATTCATGGAATTCAATTTTTCCCTGTAATGGCAATAGATGGTTATATGGAATAGTTCCATATTAATTCCAACTAGTAAATAGACATCTAAACAAATGACTAAAGGAGTCAAATACAAGGTTTTAAATTTCACCGGCATGCCGCGAAATATCACCATTTTCTAGTTTGGCGACGCAAAATATTTCGGCGAAATTTTGCTAGGCCCCCCTGGCAAAATCTTAGGCAAAATTGAAATTTAAAACCTTGGTCAAATATATACTCACACATAGACATACATATATATGATTCAGTTACATCCAAAAGAGAATGGTGTCTGTATCATACTACAAAATCAATATCACAACATAAAATAATTAATGAATGTCCATAAAGGCTGCAGCACACATGGAGTACATGGCACTGATGCGATCCAACTGGGTTGACAGAATTGTAGTCAGGGGGCTGAGGATGAATGGCAAAGCATAATAAGCAGAGGGAGGATGCTTTGGATGGAGAAGAATCTAGAGAAATGGAGTCAGATTCCGGTTGTGGATAAACCTATTTATAGGCTTCAGCTCAAGGCAATTTGCAGTTTTTGACACCATTTGTCTGAAACCATTCTCTTCCTTTCTCTTGTAGGTTATCAGAGAGCCATGTCATTGGTAAAATAAAAATCATATAAAAGAGTCTACATAACTGGTCCTCAAGGCAAGAGAACTCTAGACGTTCAACATGCCCTAGCCCTAGGTATCCCAGAGATAGTGGCTAAGCCACAGGGGAAAGTCAAATTTGGGAGCCCCTTGTGGCCTATCATCTAACATATACGGTGTGCCAAGCCAGGTTTCAAGGATCGGCCCTGTCCGGTCCATACCGGGATCGGCCAGGACCGGTCCATTCCCAAGCCATGATACAATTGTTGTATCATGAGGCTATGGACCGGACAGATACAATCAATTTGTACGGACCGGCCAGAACAACCGGTCCGGTGTTTTTTTTTTTAAATTTATAAATTGGATGGTCCAGAACGGTATCGATCTGGACCGGTCCGGTACTGCCGTTCCAGCTGATCCAAATTATTTTTTAATTTAAAAAAAAATAGGTGGTCCACTTTTTGTACAGGACAGTACTGCCGGTCTGGACCGGGATCGGCTGAGATCAGTCTAGTCCCTGATCCCGAGACTGTAAACCTTGTCTCCAAGGCTTGCGTGTACACCTTTCCATGTGTGAAGTTTGTTGACTTGTTGGAGCCTTGGGGGGATGCCATGGAAAACTCATGATATTGTGGCCTCCAGATGTGTGCCATGTGGTTTATTAATTTCATGTGTCATCAAGAGTGGATATCACCAGGTACATGGTCTATTTTGAAAAGAAAAGCGCATAAACTTAAATAGAGATTTAAGTAGAAAACTAAAAATATAACAGATAAAAATGTGTAAGAACAAAAGGAAAAACATTTATACAAGAGTAAATACATGTTTTCGTGGTTGATAGGTTGACTAAATGTTACCTAGAAAGGATCAAGATATTTTAATCAAAGGACTTGCATGAATTTGTTGAGATAGTTTACTAGAAAATTGTCTACATTATTCTAGGAAGATTAGATGATCCCATATGAGATGTATATTTATCCTTTTACAACTAATAAATATATACTATAAGCAACTAAAATGAAATTATATCTGACATTAGCAACCAAGTATCTAATTAATGGATGAGAAAAATTACCTATTTCTAGACTTTTTTGTAGACATAATCAATCCAAAGTATACCCATAGATTGTATTCCAAAGTGCACAAGGACATTCATTTGCTTTTGCATAAATAGATCATGCTTCATTTAAAATGGTGTTTTTTACCCAACCTATCTAAGAAGACATAGGAAACATTGTCTTCTAAAAGTTGTTACATATAGGGTTCCATATTAAACAGCCCCATTGGGCATCTCAATTTCAGTTTAAAGAGCCTTTAAATGATTCGCTGGATATGCAAAATTTTTGACAAAGCTCAAGAATTTAATATCTAAAACCAACACTATATCATCTTCAATTATACTTCTACTAGTAGAAAGAAAAGAAAGGGAAAAAAAAGCAACATGATGTTAGTGATTTGCAAGACAGGGATGCCAGTTCATATTTCTTTATGACTTTCTAGAAAAATAGATACCAAAGATAGAAGAACAAAAATATCTTCATTGAGATAAAGAGGAAATAACTTCGGGGAAAAAAACTACATAAATTTAAATACATTTATAGAATAACCACATTCCATCGCTTTATAACTTAATTACCAGATTAGAGAAACTGTAATTATGGTACAAAACTCAGAACCCCTACCGACACCAATATACCAGCGATCGCGGTGCATGTTGGTGGCAGATAACAAGTTATACAAAGTGGAAAATTTCTTCGGTATAGAAAAAAATCTAGAAAATACAAGTAACTGTTTGTCATGCTCAAATCCATTAAAAGAGCATTAAAAATGAACAAATATCGGCCTCATTTGTGAAGTTTCCTGGAGTTTAGAGGTCAGTAGAATGGATTTCGATTCACGAAACTGTGCCCCAAATCATACTTTACAATGTAATAGAGTTAGGTACACACCGGTTATCAGCAAAACGTATTCCCAAAAGGCCAAAACCCAGTATGTGTCCACAAATACTTGGTCATATCACTTGTCTTTTGTATTACAAATATAGCTAGTCTCAGTTTCTTGAGATACTGATACATACTGTGCGATATGTACTTGTATTGCATAATAACTAAAAACATGAATGTAATGGCATGCAGATGATGCAATTAAGGTTCGAAAATAAACTAGCATGACATAAAACTCAGCTTTCATACAATGGAAACAAGAAAGGGAAACAAGAAATTTTGTTGTTGATGAATTGTGCTACCCCAAACGTGGTGAATCCAAACTCAACATATGGTAGCTTCTTGCAGCAGAATAGGATCAAAACAGTGGCCCCTCACGATTATAAAGTCCTTATAGTCGACAGCTAACACAATTACTAGAATAGTGTTTGTATACCCACACTCAACCAACCAAGGCTGGATGGAACCTAGCAGCAACCTCACAGTTTGGGAAGGAGAAGAGAAAAATGTGAGAGAGAGATTATACGTTGTTGATAATCCATCTTGAAAAGAGGAGTCACTTTTATAGGGACTCTACTTCTAATCCTCTTCAACTTACTAATTCTAGTTGGATTTGAGCTCTAAATTACTTGGGGTCAATACATGGGCCAGCCCATAAAGCCTGAGCCCACATGGATGCACCACTAATATGAGCAGTCTTTTTACATGGGTCAACCTGAAATCCAACAGTTGTGAAACATAAAATCGTGTAACATGATAGTTAAATTTTCTGGAATGACACTCCATATTCAGAAACACATAACATAATTTTCAGACTGCATATTCAGAAACACAGAATATCGTCTTCAAAAGAATTTAGTACTGAGAAGTAATATAGCATTTACCCTTCTGAAGAAAGTAGAATACCCTGAAGAACAGATTTGAAGGCCCTTGCAGCTGTGGCACTTATGCACATAATAAAACCATACAAGTGAAAACTTGGCTCCCCCTGTCACCACCAAGGGCATCTCATCTTTGTTACTCAAATTGGGAAAAAAAGGAAAAAAAAGAAACCAGAAATAAGATTAATCATGACAAACAAATTTCCATCTTAATAATAATCACTTCAGTGGTAACCCACAACTTGTAAATTTAGTTGCCTCCTTGCAAGGATATCCTTTTAAGAAACTCTTATTTCAACAAGAAAATTATAGCAAGGGTGTGCCATCAATGAAACAAAGTTTTCTGTAACAGCATTGACAGAAACATAAGCTTAAAACAATGGTCCAGAGTAATGGCAGAACAGGAACCACAGAATCTTCCATACCATCACTATATTAGACCAAATATCTTACACCAGTACTACTTATATATGAAATAGTTTCCTGATACTTAAGGTATTAAGGAGCATTAACTTGGGTGAAAGCGGTTGGTTAGTGAGAGAAATGAGTTCCCAGTAATAATAGGTCTACATCAGGGGTCAGTTATGAGTCCCTATCCTTTTGCACTTATTATGGACGAACTAACTATTCATATTTAAGAGGAGGTGCCTTGGTGTATGCTATTTGTAGATGATGTGGATGTGGTTTTGGAGGACCAAATTAGAAAATAGGTAAATGCAAAACTGGAGATTGGAGTTATGGAGGGACACATTGGAATCAAAAGCTTTTAAAATAAGCCGAATTAAGACTGGGTATATGGAATGTAAATTTAGCACAAATAACAGTAGAGGTGAAGCAACAGTGAGAATTGAGAATCAAGAGATTCCTAAAAGCAATCAATTTCGCTACTTTGGATCAATTATCCATAAAGAGAGAAATAATGATGAGGATGTTGCGCATAGAATTGGAGCTGGATGGCTTAAACAAAGAGCACTTCTAGAGTATTATGCGATAGATGTGCTCCACTCAAACTAAAAGGAAACTTTTACAAGATAACTATTAGGCCTGGTGATGTATGAATCAGAATGTCGGGCAACAATGAAGAAACATATGCATAGGATGAACGTTGCTGAGATGAGAATGTTGAGATAAATATGTGGGAAAACTAGGAAAGATAAGGAATGAACATATCCGAGAGTTTTTAGGTGATCCAGATAGGAGATACGATAAAGGAAAATAGTTTATGATGGTTTGGACATATAAAGCAAAGATCTAAGGAGGCAGCCGTGAGAAGGTATGAGGGGTACTCATTGAAGGGTCTAAGAGGACAAGAGGAAGACCAAAAAGAATATGGAGGGAGTCGGTCCGAAAAGATTTGGAAACCCATAATCTAACTGTATTTATGGTTTTTTACAGATTGGGATGGAGGAACAAGATTCATGTTGCTGACCTCAACTAGTTGAGAAAAGGCATCTTGTTGTTGTTGTTGTACACTTAAAGAAGGTGCAACTATACCTCTCATTAAGCATGCCTTTTGGTTTTACCAAAGCGATTGACCTAATCCAACAACTATCTCCATCTCCATTATAGTCTTTTCAGCACTTACAGTATCAGTCCATCTGCAGTTACATTAGTGCAGAACTATCCGTTGAGTAAATCAAATGTGTTGCTGCCAGCTTTAATAAATACGCCATTGTCTTCAACTTACCTTCAAAGGTCAGCAACTCCTAAACAGCAATTCAATTGTCCCAAAGATTTTATTTGCAATATTGGGCTTTCTCAACTTTTCAACAATTTGAATGAGCCGCAGTTGATATTCAAGTTCCCAAGATCCTGTAAGACGATTGTCCAGGGATCATACATGCTAATAGAGTGGATGTATGGTTCTAGTGTGAATGAGATACATCATATCATCAACATGTGTATGTCATCACAACTAACAGAATGAAAGGTTTGGTTATTTGGAGCTTGGAATGATCTGTTCAACTGCCAGAGTTCAATTTAGTCTATAAAGTGTGAAAGGGGAGGAAGCATGTTGATTGGTGCCCCAAACCAATTTTCTCATCTATTGCTGAATTGATTAGGATGGAAAGAGACATTTCTTACCTGTAATGAGTAATGTCTTTTCTAAATTTGGTTCTTGATTTCTGAAAGGGATACATCCCCCATCAAGGCTTTCAAGCTAAAGCGTGTGAAAGATAAGTAGCCGTTGGCCCAACCCCCATAATAAGATGAGTTGGTGAGAGCCATGGTTTCACGGATCGGGTGATACCGGTCCGAACCGGGACCTGACCATAGCGATCCGGTTCCAACCTGCAATACAATGTAGCGCCGGGTTATGGACCGACGGTCCGGTGACCAGTCCCTCCGATCCAGCAGTACGGTGACCGGTCCCGCCGATCCTGCCGGTCCGGTGACCGGTTTGGTGACCGGTCCTAGCTGGTCTGAAATTTTTAATTTTTTAAATTGTTTTTTGTTTTCTGTACCGGATCCAGACCGGCCGGTACCAGTCCGGACCGGCGGTCCGGACCGAAACCGGACGGGATCGGTCCGGCGTCCGGTTCCGGTATTTTAAACCTTGGTGAGAGTTGCTAATGCTGATTTAGTAGCAGTTATGAGTCCCTTATCTTTTTGCACTTATTATGGATGAACTAACTATTCATATTTAAGAGGAGGTGCCTTGGGGTATACTATTTGTAGATGACGTGGTTTTGGTGGACCAAATTAGAAAAGGAGTAAATGCAAAACTGGAGACTGGAGTTATGGAGGGAAACATTGGAATCAAAAGCTTTTATAATAAGCCGAATTAAGACCGAGTATATCGAATGTAACTTTAGCATAAATAACAGTAGAGGTGAAGCAACGGTAAGAATTGAGAATCAATAGATTCTTAAAAGCAATCACTTTTGCTACTGTGGATCAATTATCCATAAAGAGAAATAATGATGAGGATGTTGCACATAGAATTGGAGTTGGATGGCTTAAACGGAGACCGCTTCTAGACTATTATGTAATAGATGTGCTCCACTCAAACTAAAAGAAATTTTTTACAAGATAGCTATTAGGCCTAGTATGATGTATGAATCAGAATATTGGGCAACAAAGAAGAAACATATGCATAGGATGAGCGTTGCTGAAATGAGGATGTTGAGATGGATGTGTGGGAAAAATAGGAAAGATAAGGAATGAACATATCCGGGAGTTTTTAGGTAGTCCAAATATAAGATAAAGGAAAACAAGTTTAGATGGTTTGGACATGTAGAGCAAAGATCAAGCGAGGCAGCTGTGAGAAGGTGTGAGGGGTATTCATTGAAGGGTCTAAGAGGACAAAACGGACATGGAGGGAGTCAATCCTAAAGGATTTGGAAACCCACAATCTAACTGAAGATATGACTTTTTACAGATTGGGATGGAGGAACAAGATTCATGTTGCCGACCTCAACTAGTTGAGAGAAGGCATATTGTTGTTGTTGATGTTGTACACTTAAAGAAGGTGCAACTATACCTCTCATTCAGCGTGCCTTTTGGTTTTACCAAAGTAACTGACCTAATCCAACAATTATCTCTATCTCCATTAGTCTTTTCAGCACTTACAGTGTCAGTCCATCTGCAGTGACACTAGTGCAGAACTATCCCTTGAGTAAATCAAATGTGTTGCTACCAGCTTTAATAACTACTCCATTGTCTTCAACTTACCTTTAAAGACCAGTAACTCCCATACAGCAATTCAATTGTCACAAAGATCTTCATTTGCAAGATTGGACTTTCTTAACTTTTCAACAATTTGAATGAGCTGCAGTTAATATTCAAGTTCCCAAGATCCTGGCAGATGATTGTCCAAGGATCATGATGCTAATAGAGTGGATGTACGGTTCTAGTGTGAATGAGATACACCATATCCTCAGCATGCGTATCTCATCACAACTAACAGAATGAGATTTGATTAGATTAAGATTGGGATTTACTTAGGATTGAGATTAAGATTGAGATTTGATCAGATTGAATTAGGATTTGTTTCTATTTTTCTAGTTGTGATGTTTTTCTATTTAAACCCCAATGGGGTCTCTTTGTAAGCATCTAGAGCATTATTATCAATAAAACCACTTTCTCTTCACATGCATAATTCACCACACACTAAAACATACAAATGAACAACGTTGTTAAATCGTGAATCGAATCGAATCAAAAATCGTTAGGGGCCACTTAGAATCGAATCGTAATTTTGAATCATAAAAGTCATAGTAGTTTTAGTAGAAGTAGATTTGTGATTTAGCTTTTGGGATGTCTCTTGGGAAAAGGGATTTTTTTTATTGTTTAAGATTAGTAAACTATGTTTCTTTACTCATATTTAATCATTTTAGAGTACTATGTTCTATATAAACAAGGATTAAGTCAAAAAAGGGAAATTTTTCCAGTAAAAAAAAGAAGTGGACATTTGTTTGTGTTGTAGAGTTGAATTGTATGATTGTACGATTAAATCGTAACTCGTTAGATTCAAAATGTGAATCGTAAGATTCCAATAAAAACTCAATTTTTCACTGATTTGAATCGAACAAGGGTCAAATCGAATCGAATCGAACATTTTAACAACAGAGCAAATGAACTTCAGATCTGATATGGGAACTTAATAATAGGCATTGCATAATTAGCAAGTCAAGGTGCCTCATTTCACCACCATATCAAAATGGAAATACTTCAAGCTGTCGGGTGTGTGCGCAAACACACATAAATGAATATATATTTATAAATAAGTAAAAATAGACAATTGCAGACTTGCAGTAAATATGTAAGTTTCAAAGATCTCGGCAAATGTTCAGATTCAGAGATCATGCATTGGTCACCACAAATTAAACCCTAAAGCTGAACTTCAGATCTGATATGGAACTTACATACCCAGCATTGCATAATTAGCACTAAAAAACAGAAATTTCAAACACATCAAAGCAATAGATTCACAAACATTGATTCAAAAACTAGAAATTTCTGTTCCTATAAAAGGCAAATCGACAGAATCAAACCTACCCCACTTGCAATCACGACCCCAGTAACAACAGGAACCAATGCAGCATATGTAACCCAAGCCTCTCTCTTCAGAGTCATCAGATACGCAAACATCGCAGTAAAGAACGGCGTCGTAGCCCCAACAGCTTGATTAAACGAAACCGGAAGATACCTGAGCGAGATGTTGCCCCCAACAACAGAACAACAGAAGATTACGCTCAAGCTGGCGATTTTGAAGAACTGGGTCCTGGATTTAATCATCTGAAGAGGAACGAATTTCAAAACTACGATGGAAATGTAGCTAAGAAGAGCACAAGCGGACATATGGCACATTGTGAGGAAGATGGGGAATCTGAATCCGTAATTGGAGAGCAAGTACTTGTTGAGGAGAAGGACACCGATGTTGGATGAATACCATAGTAGGATCAGAGAAACTATGAAGAGGCTTTGCTTCTTTGAGGACATTTTCTTTGGGATTTGTTGCAGAGAGGAGGCTTGCTTTTGAGGAGGTAATTCACATTGAAGCTCTAATGGAACATACCAATTTCTTCCTTTCTCTTTTTTATGCAGTTTTTATTTTTATATATATTATAGGAAATGTAGGTGGAGCCGTGGAGGGGAGGAAATGGCTGCTTCTGTGTGTGTGGTAATGCATTTTGATGGACGTTCGGAGCCGGAAGATGATGCCCGAGAATGTCTCTGTCATGAATTTGGGGAAAAAGTGTCGGTATTCCTTTGTTAGTTGGGCCATGGGTCGGGTTTTAAATGGGCTTGAGATTAAACGGGTTGGATCGAGTTTGACCCGTTTACAAAAAGTTTCTCGGGATTGGGGACCGGACCGGTCCGGCCAATCCTGGTCTAGATCAGCGGTACAAAAGTAGACTGCTTTTAAATTTTAAATAAAAAAAATTGGGTCGGCCAAACTAATCGTCGGATGGATAGTACCAAAAATTGGATTGGCGGTACCGGTCAGGACTGACCAGTACTGGTCCAATTCAGATTAATACTAGTTTGGACCGTCTTATTTATAAATTAAAAAAAAAAACAAAAAAAACGTTGGACCATCAATTATACCGATGACTAGACCACTTGTACCGGCTAGTCCTTACTAGTACTAATCCGGTCCAAATACTCACGGTACATGTGTTGTGGCTTGGGATTGGATCGGTCCGATCCTTTAAACCCTTTGGAAATGAGAAATCCTTTAAACAACTAAATTGAATTCTCACTCTCAATTCTAATTCTCAATCCCAATTCCACTATGAATTCTCTACTCCAAACACAGCCTTAGTCTCCCAAAAATAAAACCCAACTTGGCTAACTCTCATATGAGTATTATTTGACCCTTGACTCTTGTAACCCTCTTTTTAATCTATTTTTTAGAACTTGTAGACTTATGTTAACTTGCTTTGTTCATGTAATTCTGTCATGCTTGTTTTTTTGTTTTTGTTTTGGTTTTTCCTGCTCTTCACATATTGTATTAAGATGAGCTCGTCTTTGTAAGATCCATTTTTACAAGTACTCCATGCCTTACAACCACCAACAATCATGAACTCACATGCGTACATGGCAACACCAAAATCACGTTTTGTACGAAGACCACGCCAAAGCTATCTCATGTTTTTGCTCTTATTTGCACCAACACAACCATTTTGCAAAGTTGTCAAAACCGTGAATTGAAATCGAAAATTATTAGGGTTCACTTGTGTTAGATCCAGTTGTATAAATTAATCCAAGTTCTAGCAAGTGTTAGATTAATTAGTGTTATCAATGAAAATCAAAACAGTAACACAGGCAATTTTAACGAGGTTCGGTATATACCTACTCCTCGAGACCGCGTCCAGATGATGAACAATCTACTAAAGTAAAAGAGATTACCTTCACCAATTTGGTCTTACACAAATCAAAGACTCCCTCTTGGATTCTGTCGCCATTGTGTAGAATCAACTCCATGGATC
>JAUPMG010294850.1:0-17251 GCA_031762675.1 Pachysandra terminalis | reverse complement strand
TTCTTAAATAAATAACTATAATTATAAATTAACTTAATTAAATATGACTAATTCCCTTAAGGATACGGGTCATTACACTTAGCATCACTCAAGTTGAATATTTCCAGCACTTTCTCAATGTACTCTGATTGAGACATCTTCAACTCTCTTGAATACGTCCCTGATGATTTGCACACCAAGGATTCGTTTTGTAGTACCCAAATTCTTCATAGAGAACTCTTTAGAGAGTTGTTATTTCAGCCTTGTTATTCCAACCATGCTTGAACCTGCCTCAAGCATATCATCTACATTCAGGAGAAGAATAATGTATGAATCATTAAACCTTTTGAAATAACAACAATGATTAGGATTACGCCTTCTGTACCCATTGCTAGACATAAAAGTATCAAACATGTTGTACCACTGTCTAGGAGCCTATTTTAATCCATACAAACTCTTATTGAGTTTGCATACGATGTTCTCCATACCCGATACCATGTACCCTTGTGGTTGTTTCATGCAAATTTTTTCATCTAGATTGTCATGAAGAAATATTGTCTTTATATCTAGCTACTCTAAATGCAATTCCTCTACTGCCACAATACTAAAAACAAATGTAATGGTAGCCATTTTCAAAACATGAGAGAATATTTCAATGAAGTCGATACCTGCCTTTTGTTGAAAACCCTTCACAAGCAATCTGGTGTTGTATCATTTAGACCCGGTATTCTCTTCTTTAATTTTGTAAACTCATTTGTTCTCTAATGCCCTCTTTTCTTTTGGAACCTTAACCAAGTCCTATGTTTTGTTTGATGAGAGGGAGTCCAACTCATCACCCATTGCAAACTCCGACTCATTCCTTGCATTATACTGCATAGCTCCCTCAAAACATTCAGGTTCACCATTTTTAGTTAGTAGCAGATAGTTAAGTGAAGACAAATACTAAGCTAGAGTCTTTCCATTGGTGATCCTAAATGACCTCCTTAAAGAAGAAGGAGAGGCCTTAGTAGGGGAAGTATGAACTTCTACCTCACTGTTTTCATCTATTGGCTCCAATACATTCTTCGGTGTATCTTCATCAAGTTCCACATATTTCTCATCATTTAGTATACCAAGAGACAGAATCAAAGCATCAGAGTCTAAATTACTTTCATCAAAGAGGTTTATGGAGTCGTTACTTCCCTGATTTTGTTATGGGTTACCTTTCTTGGAGCATTATAGTCTCTCTTAAACTGTCCCTTCTTCCCGTAAGAGACTTGTTGTTCCTTGATTTAGAGCTGTCAAAATTTTTTGTTCCCCTTCTTTGACAATTTGCTCCTTTCTTCTACATTCAAAACACTGCTTGATGTTTTAGCAACTGCAAAATTCTTCTTGCGAGCTTCTTCACTTAGAAAAACACCCACTACATCATCATACTTTAGAGTACCCGAACCAGACATGTTGCTTACAGCCATTACCAGAATGTCCCAACCATCTGGTAATCTTAATAAAATCAATAGACCCCTGATTTCATCCTCAAAAATTATTCCGACCGATTCCAATTGACTCGTGATAGTGTTGGAATCATTTAAGTGCTCAACCACATTGCCACCATTTGACATGTTCATATTAAATGATCTTTTCATCTGAAAGACCTTGTTCGATGCAGATGGTTTTTTGTACATCTTCGATAGGGCTGTCATTAAATATGTTGCAATTTTCTCATTAGAGATATTAAAAGCCACAGATGGTGAAAGGGATAATCTAATCGTACTCAAGGCTTTCCAGTCCAGAATCTCCCAATCGTCAACTGACTTGTCCTCCTAGAGGACGAAAAAGATCCTTCTAATATAGAACGACCTAGACTTGTGTCTTCCAGAATCTGAAGTTTGAATCATTGAACTTTTTGACTCTCACATTTCCTTCTTCATCCATTGCTCTCACTCAACCAATAGCTCTAATACTAGTTGTTAAGAAAGAAAGATAAAACGATGAAGAAGAAATCAAGCACACGACACAGATTGACATGGTTCAAAAAATTATGCCTATGTCCACAGATGCACACCCAATTCTACTATTCTCCAAAGTTCAGAATAATTTGTTACAAAGAACATCTATGAGAGTATGAATGAGTACCCTGTAATTAGGGATAAACATAATAGAAATGAAATTACTATTATATCCCTAGTCCCCCCAAAAAATCGGGCCGGCGTTCCAATGCTAGTTGATCATCAGTACTTCTCAGTTGTCTCAGTAGCATTAGTCTCCACATAACAACAATATTCAAACTCTATGGAATGTCGAGATCCATTATAAGTGATCGAGGCTCAACCTTTATGAGAGTGTTTTGGCAAGATATTTTTAAGTTACAAAGAACAAAACTCAATATGAGCGTGGCATACCATCCACAATCAGATGGTCAAATTGAAGTGGTCAACCATTATTTGGAAGATTATTTAAGAGGTTTCTGGATAACCAACCACAGTCTTGGGCCTTTTGGTTATCTTTAGCCGAATGGTGGCACAACACAGCATACCACTCATCATCTAAGATGACCCAATATGAGATAGTTTATGAAGTTCAGCTACCCAAACTAATATCATATATCCCCGGACATTTGCCAGATTGAGGAGGTCCTTGAAACTAGCTTCTCGATATTATAGACCCTTCCAAATCATCAAAAAAATTGGAAGTGTAGCTTATTAGTTAGCACTTCCACCAGAAGCCAAGATCCATCCAGTTTTTCATGTTTCAAAATTTAAGAAAACAAATAGGAGATTAGGTTGCAGTACAAGCCCAACTACTATCTTTCATAGAGGAGGAACAGGTCTCTAAAGTTCCTTTGGCTCTCATTGACCACATGATGGTTAAGAGAGGGAATAAAGTCATAACCGAAGTATTGGTTCATTGGCAAGGCACCATCCAAGAGGATGACATGTGAGACCGCTTTCGAACTCTACTTGAGAAGCATCCTCGTGCATGCATGTAGGTGGAGCGTGTATAGTAGTGTGTTAATTATTTGTCTATCTACATAATTACTTTCTTTGTTTAGTTTCTTAATGCCTAAAGATAGGAGTTCATTAATAGAGGTAAGGAGTCTATGAAACAGTAAAGAGCATTTACTTGACTACTCTTGTGTAGGTGAGTTGCTACAAAATCAGATCTAATGTATTTATTTTATGACGTAATTGAGGAGAAAAGTATGATGATAATTGTAAACACAAATTTTTTTATTAGAGGAATCAATGAACAAGATCTGTATCACCAAATCAGTTTGTATTAGTTTAAAAAATGGAAGATCCCAATCTCTAGGGCTTTCCTTTGTATAAAAGAAAAGGTCATCTAATTCTTCTCTTCAGGTTCTTCAATCCAAGGTCTATAGCAACTTATTCTTGTGTTGCATTTGATCTTCTTTGATATTCTTTGCAGCAATTAGGAAGGTGG
Organism: Pachysandra terminalis; assembly: GCA_031762675.1. Classification (NCBI taxonomy): domain Eukaryota; kingdom Viridiplantae; phylum Streptophyta; class Magnoliopsida; order Buxales; family Buxaceae; genus Pachysandra; species Pachysandra terminalis. The sequence goes on along the minus strand of JAUPMG010294850.1, from coordinate 13,849 downwards.
TAGACTTGATAGATTTCAAGAATGAAATGTCACGCCCTAAATCCGAGATATAGGATCTGGAGGATTTCCAAGGGAATAACCTTCCGATCCACCACGTGGACTCAGATATCCATTCACTATACATAACCATTGTCCTGGTTAATTAGAGTCTAAAAACATAATTCAGTGGAAGCCTTAAATAAATAAACCTGTAGCTCAACTCATGTCTGCTAAGATGGAGCAACATAAAGGAAATAGAATCTAATCTATTACAAGTTCAAGCCCACTCGAGGTCAAAACCAAGTCAATAAAAAACCAAGTATAAACCATCATAAATAAGTCAAGTATCTAAGCTAAAACAAATCTCCTCTCTAGACTGGCACCTCAAACGAACTGATCACTTGTTTCAATATAAGGGTCAACCGAAGCCTCATAGAGAAATCCAAAGAAGTTACAACAACTATCTTCATAATTGCATAACAACACAAGTTTAATTCATACAATTCCAATCAATAGACCCCAGTTACAATGTATTAGCATGCTTGTCATCGTATTAAGTCACACATATTTAGTGTATATCACACTCAGCATTGTAATCCCATTACACTTAACCATCACACAAGTAGTCATATCATATCACATCAACTGTTCACATGTTCCCACTATGATAAATCATAGGGTACACATGATCCCATCATGCATTCAGCCCAAACCTTATAGTCCCAGTATGAGTCAAAACATAACCCGCATGATCCCGTCATGCACAACACATAAACCACAAAGTCCCACTATGCATCACAAACACTACATGATCCCACCATGCAACACAAGCAAACACATAGTCCCACTATGCCAAACAACAACCTCATGGTCCCACCATGCAAAACAAGTACTATATAGTCCCACTATGCAAACAGACAATCACATAGTCCCACTATGTAAACAAACAACCACATGGTCCCACCATGCTACGACCAGTAACCACATGGTCCCACCATGCCAAGCAAGTACCATCTAAATACAAGCACAAACAATCAACATGAGGAGATACACAAACATTCACTTCAATCAAAACATGTGCAATGATCAATACAATGTGGTATGACGCAATTATGAATAATGAAATGTGGATGATATACATATGCAATGCAAGGGTAATTAGGCCTAGTCCAATCACATGCTCATTCAATCATACAATCATTCAACCCATTCTTTAAGGAACTTGCCACGGTAGAATGCCACCATTCCATTCTTTAAGGGACTTACACCCACAATAGAATGCCACAATTCCTTTACATTATTCTTTAAGAGACTTTCACCTCATAGTAGAATACACCAGTATACTAAATCATTCCTTAAGAGACTTTCACCACACGGTAGAACACACCAGTACACATTTTCTATTCCTTAAGGAACTTTCACCACACGGTAGAACACACCAGTACACAAGCATATATAGTCAATACCATTGACTTCTAATGGATGCTCCCAGTACCCCTCAGACCATTCATAAACAATACACAATCAATCCCATTGACTTCCAGTGGATACTCCCAGCACCACTCATAAACACATAGTTGATGCTCCCAGCACCACTCACAAACATAATCCATACATCACAATCAATCATACATAGGTAGTGGATACTCCCAACACCACTCATACATCATGCAAATCAACATTGGAACCAATCATAAGACAAAACAGTGACTACTACAAGCACCACTCAAACCACTCAATTTCCTATGCTAATATTGCTAACTATCCAAACCTTATCTTGTAGTCCAATATCTAAGTCCAAACTCATTAAGGTTAAAATCTCTTCATATCTCATCCAGAACTACCCTATTTTCCTAAATTTCAAACGCATTATACACTTTTTAACATTCGACCTTAATCATCCCTTTTGCAGACAAACCAACCTCATATGCATGTGTAAAATACCTCAAGGGATCTTTCCCTAAAATTTGGAACCATTTGGGGCTCCGTAGATCCTCGGTATCTGCCGAGGTTCCTACTGAGAATCTCAATTAATGGTCTACCGAACCTCAGGGGATTGTTCCGAGAGAGGGTAATTTCTGGGCTTTTTCGGTAGTTATCTCGGCATCTACCGAGAGTTCTACTGAAAGCTTAATTTAGCCCAGAACTGGGTTTTTCTCCTAGGGCTCCGTGCCCATCCTCTCAAACACATATTTTTACACTTGTAAACATTAAATATTAACTTCAAATCATCATACAATTGATCAAAACCTAACCTATCAAATCTAGACTATACATGTAGATCTTCATTACACCAATCAATCAACATACTTGAATTAATTCCAGAAAATCATAATTAATCATAAGGACTCATAGGATTATCCCAAATACAGTAAAATTGAATCTAAGCATGCTTAATCATGTAGACATACAATCATTCATAATATTTATTCAATGCTCATACACGACATACTATAAGATCACTGTTTAGTTCATACCTAAAATCATGAATCATGCAATCCGATCTATAACTGTAGCATTGTTAAGATCCATGGATATAATTATCGTAAAATTGATGGGAATTCCTACCTCTTTCTTCTTAGATCTGTTCTCCGCAGATTTTTCAGTAATAGATGATCACTAAGTTTCCCTTTTTGCCTTCTTATTCTTCCTTTTTCTCTCTTTTCCTTCAAAACCCAAATTTCCTCCTTTTCTCTCTTTCGTTTTGGTCGTGTGAATCCCAAAGACAGTTTCTCTCTTGTTTTGAAAAGGTATGTGGGTTAGCGGATGATTTTCTTTATCCCACTCTTTTAATTCAAATATAATAGAAATCATGTAATTACCTTTACCTTGGGCCCAATGGGCTATTTGACTGGTCCATGGTTCAACTTGGATTCATTGTGTAGGGTCCAAGCCCAGTCCACCTAGTTCACAAAATTACACAAGTTACGACTATTTCCTCAAAATCACATAAGAGTCCAATTCGACCCCTCTTATTTCAATTAAATCCTAAGGTTTAACATAAGAAGTAACTATTATTTAATTATCAAATTAAATGGTAGAGTCAAAGATTGTGAGCTTTATCTTTAGGCTTGAATGTAACTTTAGAACTTCAAGTCTTCAGATCTTCAAGGCAGTAGATCAATAGGGATTCAGGGCTTCATGTCCTTGATCTTTCTTCTTTAACTTTGATGATTTTTTGAATCTTCGGCTTGATCTTTGTGCTTGTAGACTTGTAAAATATGTAGACCAAAATCTTCAATTTTGGTGTAGATCTCTGGGCTTTTGAGCATGTTCAGAGATGGAAGGAAACTTCAGGATTGAATGCAACTTTAGAACTTCAAGTCTCCGGAGTTTTAAGGTGATAGACTAGCAAAGCTTCAGAGCTTCTTCTCCTTGGCTTGGTTTCTCTCCCCTGTTTCACTTTTGGAATGAGGGAGGGCCACCCTATTTATATATGTAGAGGTGATGGAGTTGTATTTGATCTCCGCCACTTGAGAATTTGAAGATAATTCCCTATCTAGTTGAAATTATCCAAAGTTGAAGATAATTCGTATGAGAATTATCAAGATTTAATATAGATAATTCTGTATTTAATTTATAAGAATTATCCCTTAGTGGGGTCCACCTTGTGAGATCATGCCGTTTGACATATTTCGATCTCAAAATTTCTACTCCAACAAATGCCCTCTTGAGGCTTGTTTGCTAGCATGATTTGTTATGCTTGTAGTGAACAAGGCTCAACTTTATTTGTGAAGCTTGACTTTGTGGCAACCTATCAAATTTTTTGACTTGATGGTACTTGATATAGAGAGTTTAGGCTCGTACCAAGGAGCTTTTTACATACTTTAGGCTCGTATCAAGGAGCTTTGTAGATAGTTTAGGCTCGTATCAATGAGCTTTGTAGATAGTTTACGGTAGTGAACCTGACCCTAATTGAAATTTAATATATATATTAAATTCTTATAATAGGATCTCTAGTGAGATAAGGTGTGAGTTTAGGAATTTACGTTCTGGTATTGAGAATAAGTTAGTAAAATGAAATTAGAATAGGGCTTAGGAGTGATAATAGATAAAATCTTAGGATCAATTAGGTATTAATTGACAATACTAGAGTTAAGGCCCAAATAAGGAAATTTAGAATAGAAGAATGGCCGTATAGACTAGGGGTATGAAGGAGGGTAAATAAGTCTTTCACATGTTTAAAATTGAATACAACACTATTTAGGATAGGGGAAAGTTACCTAGATTACTGAAACTCCTTCCATTTAGGATCTGGAATTATGGGAATGATCCCATAACTCCATGTGCACGGCCAAAAAGGGGAAGAAGAGAAAAGAAAAAAAGGTTGGAAAAAGAAGAAAATGAGAAGGAAGAAGAGAAGAAGTTGGAGTTGCTATGATGGTGGAAGAAACGGAGTGGAAGAGGAAGAGCAAAAAAAGGAAAAGGAAAAGAGGGAGAAAAAGAGAAGAAAAAGAAAGAGAGAAAGAGAATAGAAAGGAAAAGAGAAAGGGGAAGAGGAGAAGAAAGACTGCTCAGAAATGATGGACGAGTGAATCGGAAACTGCAAAAAAGCATGTTGTAGGATCTCATCGGTTATTATATTGATTGTGTTCATGGAAGTATGATAAAGGATATATATATATGATTAATCTAGGAATATTAATGATGATCATGTTAATGAGATTGGATTTGCATGCTTAGGTTTGGTATGTTCAATAAAATGAATGTAGTGATTTGATTACATGATTGATTTCATAACCTAATGAGTGATTCAATGCATATTAGTAAGTTTCATGTGTAGAATGATAGAGATAATGATTTTGTGATGAAAAGTGTGATTTTGGGCATGTGACCAATATTTGTTTAGATTAAGATATGAATGTAAGAATTTTTGATGATTTTTAGGGATTTTTCTAGGTGATTACGAATTTTGGTCTGACCTTCGGTCCGACCGAAGCATCTGCTGAAACTCCCAAAAACACCTAAAAATTTATGTTCTTCGAACTAAGGTTGGGGAGGAATCGAAAAGATGACCCTAAGCCTTCGGTCTAATTAGACCATCAACCGAAGCCCAATGACCTCCATCTTTGGTGGGCAGCAATGTCTTAGCCTTTAGAAGTTGTGTGTGGTGTTGGTTTGTGATTTTAGTATGCGTGTGGAGTTTTGTGCAAGAAAAGGGCTCCAGGTCGTATCCCCTAAAAGAGAAGATGGTGGTTTCTACCTTAGGTCAGCATTCCCTGAAAGAAATGTTTGATGATGTTTTCAGAACTCTTTAGATAAGAAGGTTTGTACTGTGATGTTTTCAAAACTCTTTAGATAAGAGGGTCTACTGTTTTGTTTTCTGTTTTAGCACATTCCTAGGGTAGAATTCCCTAAAGGATATGTGAGAGTTGATTTCATGGTTAAGCTTGTTCAAACACCCACTTTTGAATTTATTCCATTATCATCAGTTCATCATGAGCATTTCATATCATATCTAACATCTCACTACATTCTTGAATGTGACTGTCATTGCATCATTTTAGTGCTTAATGGTGTGTTCATATGCATTGATTGTGTGATTGGTGTGGTAAGTTATTGGGCAATTGAGTGTTGTATGTATCATGAGAATTGTGGATTATAAGGAAGGATGTTTCAGGATGTCTACCACCATGGGATTTGGTTGTAATATGAGAGATTATGTTTTAGCATGACTGTGTTCATGAAAGTTTTGGTTTATGAGAAAGATGTGTTGTACACTTATGATTATGTAGTGCTAGTTTGTGAGAAAGCTAGAGACTTTGCATGTGTATGATTATGATGTTGATGTTAATGGTATGTGAGTATTTAGGGTATTTATGATAATTATGTGATTTTTATATGAGAAAACTATAAGAATGGTGAAGAAAGCATGTGATAATTGTATGATTTAAATATATATATATATAATATGTGTGTGTGTGTGTGTGTGTGTGATACAGTAAGGTGTGAGTTAATGATGTTACTATATGAATGTGAAGATAATTAGTAGAATTTCCTTGGATTTTTCCTATTGAGCCTCCAAAGGTAACCCCTACTTGAAACAGGTTATCCTTTAGAGTGATGGTAGACTTGGAGAGAGAAAGTTGCTTAATGGACCTTGGTGCTGTGGACTTTCATGAATATTGTTGTTTCCTTTAGTTTGGATTCATAGAGTTAGACTCATTTGTTTTGACCCAACTGAGCATTCAATTGTACTTTTATTTATTTATAGTTTGACTTGAGGATTTAGGTTGGAAATGTTTACGTAGTAATGTGATTTAAATTTTATGAGACCTCCGCAGATGATTTTAGTTATGCTCTGTTGAACCACGAAGTATGGTTTGATTGGTTTGGTCGCATCCATTGGTTGGATCTGAAGGTCATTCCCATGGAAATCCTCAAGATTTCATATCTTGGATTCGGGGCATGACATTTACACTTTTATCAAGGAGCTTTGTAGATAGTTTCCACTTGTATCAAGGAGCTTTGTAATTAGTTTAGGCTCGTATCAAGGAGTATTTTTTCCTTTTTTTTTATTTGGTTTCCATATTTGTCTTTTTTCGACGAGTAACCAAGGTCCAACCTTCATCGTTTGGTTCCAACTTCTCGCATTCAGTTGCATTCATGCCCCCAATCAGCAGAGGGTTGGACACCAGATGCACAACATATTTTATAACAACCATTATACAATTGTATACATTAAAATCTACATTGCTATACTTTTATTCTACAATTTAAATCTAAAAAAAATTAATACAAGTACATCATCTCTGGATCTAAACCCTTAGAAAGGCCTAACTACCCAACCCACGCTTCCGCTGCGCTACTCTCACGATCATGTTTCATTAATGGGAACACGTGACGATGGACTTTATGGTAGGATTGCCTAGATCCAAATTGGGAAGTGCCTCAATTTGGGTAATTTTGGATAGATTAACTAAGGCATCTTATTTCTTGCCAGTAAAGGTCACAGCATCAAGAGATGAAATGGCGCGGTTGTATGTCAAAGAGATAGTCAATTGCACGGAGTTTCAGTTACAATTGTGTCAAATAGAGATACTAGATTCACATCTGAGTTTTGGATGAGTTTATAGAAGGCATTGGGCACTCAACTAGATTTCAGTACCGCCTTCCACCCATAAATGGATGGAATAACCGAAAGGGTTAATCAAATACTTGAGGATATGCTTAGAGCCTGTTTGCTAGACTTCAAGGGGGATTGGAGTGATCACCTATCTTTAGCTAAATTTTCCTACAACAATAGTTAACAATCGAGTATTGGCATGGCACCATTTGAGGCATTATACGAAAGGCCGTGTAGGTCACCTATGTGTTGAACTGATGTGGGTGAGAGCAGTGTGCTTGGGCCGATAATCATCCAAGAAACCACAAAAAAAGTGAATATAATCCGAGAAAGATTATTAGCTCAAATTCGGCAAAAGAGTTGTGCAAATTGTAAAAGACAGGAGTTGGGATTTGAGGTTGGGGATCATGTGTTTTTAAAAGTCTCACAAATGAAAGGTGTGATGAGGTTTGGTAAGAAGGGGAAGCTTGTACCTCGTTTTATTGGACCGTTCAAGATACTAGAATGACTAGGTGATGTTGCATACCGTCTCGCATTACCTAATCAGTTAGGAGAAGTCCATATCGTATTCCATGTATCTATGTTGAGGAAGTATGATCCAGATCTAACTCATGTGATTGACTGAACTGAATTTCCACTTAGAGATAATGTAGCCTATGAAGAGGCACTGGTAAGGATTATGGACCGGAAGGAATAGTTTCTAAGGATGAAGACCATCCCTTTAGTCAAAGTACAGTGGAATCACCATGATGAGGCAGAAGCATCTTAGGGGCTGGAATCCGAAATTGCAGAAATGATACCCGGCATTAGTTGAGAATCAAGGTACGTACAATTTCGGGACAAAATTTCTTTAAGGGAGGTAGAATGTAGTGACCCTGACCCCGCACTCTAATTTTGTGAATAAATCCTATTTAATCATTTAAATGAACCTTATGATTTAATTGTTAGGAGATTGGCTGAATTGGACTAAAGTGTAATTAAGTTGCATTATGGGATGATTTTTGAAATTTATGATAATTTCAGGAGATTTGGGCTTGGGCCCCAAAGCATGAGGAGTAGAGGACCTTGGCCTAGTCGTTTGGCCCATAGGAGGGAGGTGAGGACACTTTGGTATTTTTGCATGTTTTGAATTTATTGGTTTGGAGGGAGAACCCACTAACTCCACTATTCCTACGTAGGTAGCGAAAAATAACCACCAAAGGAGGAAGAAAGAAGGAAGGATTTTGCAGAAATTCTAGAGAATGAAAAATGAGAAGAAGGAAAACAAAAAATGAAACCTTTTGCAAGAGATTCTTGGTGTGGAAGTTCAGAAAAATCCAAGCTTGGCAAGAGATAGGGATTTCCTTAGTTCTACAGTAGGCATGTTCATAGAATGTAATAATGCAATAGATTATTGCATATGGGATCATTGTGTTGTATGTGACTGAATTAAGCATGTAAACTATGATTTATCCATGATGTATGAAGTTTATGTCTATAATTGTTGCATTATGAAAGTTGGGAAGAAATCCTAGTTATGGACTTTGATTCATGACAAATTGGTGAATTTAACATGTTAACCTTGAATTGATGTTCAGATTTTTTATGGCATGTTAACTTAGTTTATAATGGTGTAAATTATGATTTTAGGTTTAAAAATGTCAAATTAGAGTGTATGGAAGATTGGGCACGAACCCCGAGGGAGAAAAACGAGATCTGGGCTGAGATTACCTACACGACAGCTGCCGAGGTCACCTTCCGAGTAGGGCAAACTCTCAGGTCCTGCTACCGACACTCGGAAGCTGTCGAGGTTGCTGCCGAGGATCCTTGGTAGGTAGCTCAACAGCTACCGAGCACCTGCCGGGCTCCAAATGAGGTGAAATTTTATGGGAAGCCTCGTGAGAGTATTTTGGATGTGTGTGTGTGGTCTTGGTTCGTGTGCTTGTGTAAGATTTTGTGCAATAAAATGTGTAAACTGCCTAGTTTTCAACATGAACTGATTATGTATGGTGTGATATTACATGTTAATGCGATTTGAATGGTTGTATCATGACATGAACTGTGTGGTATGAAGTTAGGGTGTACAATGATCCAAGTTTGATAAATTGCTGTGTATGGTATGTGGGTCTTATGTATATTTTTTGAAATGTGTATATATGAGGGTGATGCTAGAGGCACTCACTGGTGATCCTTGTGTTGTGTGCGACACAAGATGTATATGTTGATTGTGTTTGTGAGGTGAATTTCCTACCTAGGGTACATCCCGAAAGGAAAGAAGGCAGATTTCTTGCCTAGGGTACCATCCCCTGAAAGGAAAGATGACATATTTTTTGCCTAGGGTACCATCCCTTGAAAGGAAAGAGAGAAGATTTTCTGCCCAGGGTATTATCCCCTAAAAGGAAAGAGGGTGATATTATTTACCTTGGGTAGTATCCCCTCAGAGAAATGATTACTAACAGTTACATGGTCGTGGTATCATATTCCTAGGATAGAGATTCCTAGGGGATATGTGGAGGGAGTTCATGGTTGGGCTTTGCCTAACAAACTTGCATACTTGCATCCTATCATACAAAATAATTCATCACATCATATCATACAAAACAATGCACTACAACATATCACACAACACAATGCATCATCTCATCTCACTCAGCATAATACACTTTATACCCACCCACCATTCATGATTCACATCTTTCATTGATTGTGGAATTGTAATATGGTTTGAGTGTTTGATAAATTGTTGAGTGTTATGGAAGAAGATCATGTGCATGAAGGTATAGGTTAGCATGACTAGGTCATGGGTATTGAATTTGGATTATGTTATACATGATGTTAATCATGAGAATATGAAATACTGTGTTACATGAATAAAGATTATAAATTAGATTATAAGCATGATAAAGACAATGTGAGTTAATTACTTATGTGTTCAATGAGAATTGTATGAATGAACCGTTTTATTATATGTCTATGAAAGTATCTATTGTCGTGCTATGGAATTTTCCTCTTGAGCTTTCAAGCTCACCCCTATGTTGAAACAGGTGAATTCCTCGAGTGAAGTGGACCTTAGCTGGATGGACTCTGGAGTTGTGGATGTGTTTATGAACTATGTTTTATGTTCACTTTTGACCCCAAGTGGGCAGTACTGTTGTAATATGGTAGATGTTGTTGGTTATCTTGTGATGATAGTTGTTAAAGTTTTAATTTTATCTAACTTTCGCTGGTTTTTTTAGTAATGCTCTATAGAACCATGGGATTGGTTTGAATATGTTGGGTTTGGTAGCCGCATCCATAGTATGGATCCGAAGGTCAATCCCTTGAAATCCTCGAGATCCCATATCTTGAATTCGAGGCGCAACACCAAGATACATATATATACAGGAAAACTTAATGAGGTTTTCATCCTATTAAGAAATCAACCATGGCATGTTGAAGTATCAAAATAAACAGTTCATGTCTTAAAACAATTTAAGGTAATGAGACTTGCAGTTCAATAACAATTATAAGAACATGACGCTTTAGAACATGTAAAAGAAATCAATTAACTAAAACAACATTACCTCCACTAGGAGATACCGGGGTAAGGGCCTCATCACAATGAGTTGTCCTCGGCAATGCAACATCATCACCTCCACTAGGGTACACTGGGGTAAGGGCCTCGCAACATTGGACTAGCCTTAGGTAATAAAACACCATTTATTAAAACTAGATATACACTATAAGATTATAATTTAGACAACTAATAGCATTTTTGACATGTTTAATTAATAAAATACGGTGGAAAGTATCCGGGGCAGTCCTATAGCTGTCCGGGCTACTCTATAGCTAAGGGAACAGATGCAACGATGCCACCCTTATGTGATAGTTAGCTTATAAACTAGACTTACTGGCCCAACAGCTCACAATAACATGTATGTATCATGTTAAGAGCCAGTACAGTCAGTACGCTCATAAAGAGCCAGTATGCAAACTCATTGATCAGATGAGTCTCAATAATCACTTGTACAAGGACTCAGTCATTCACGTATGTCTGCCGGCCAGTAGTCGCATCCTAGTAAAAACACAAAAAAATCACATTCGGATACAAATATACAGTTCATCCTCTTTTCAATTCAGTCATGTCATATTCAGTCAATCGTGTCATATCATGTCTGTCATGTCACATGCATCTGTTGTAAAAAGAAACTGTGTCCGTATATTTTGAATAGTAATTGAGAGATCGTATCGTTTTCAAATCATACTCAAAAGCTTTTAAATAACTTTCTATAATAGGTTCTAAAGCGTTTGAAACCAAACCATGCATAGAAACCACTGTTCACATTAAACCGATTGCCTCTCTTACATCCTATGGTATTTATCTAACTCAAACCTATTATTATATACATATATATTAGAAAAAAAATTAACTGTAGAAACAACATATCTACTTATAACTTCTTAACATATGAATTAAATGGACAGAATACAAAGAAGACAGTGTTAGATTGAAACAAATAGTCTAGACATATAAACCAATCATATGTATCATTGGAACACATGTCTACTTAAATTCAACCTAGCTAACCGTTATTAATACTATAGTACAAAAATTATGAACAACAAAATCTTAAATACAATACATAGAATTCAAGATCTTTAGATTTTAAACAAGATATATAAGAGTTGTGGAAATCAGTATACAGGTTCAAAACAAAGCTGTAGAAATCAGCATCCAGTTTCAAAACATAGGCATGGTTATTACTTACCTTAGGTACAAATTTAGCAGAAACACAACCTCCCATCAATTTCCCCTTAGAATTCGCTTTAGTTTTGCACCTTACTTCTTCTTCTTCTTTTTTGCAGAATTTTACCTTCTAATAAACTACTAATCTATTTGCTAGTTTATATACTTATGTAATTAATAATATAAGTAACTTACTAATCTCATACTAACTAATTAACTTACCAACTTACATACGTAATTAGTAATATCATTATATTAACTTATTAGTTAATACTAATCTTTTTTATTTAATCTTTCATTAATAAATCTGAATTAGTGTTAATTAATGAGAATTAGCCTTAATTTAATTATGATTAGGATTAAGCTTATTTTTAGATACATTTGTCCTATTCTAGCCTAGGTATTTCCACGTGTCGTGTATAGGCCTAGGTTACCTTTTGACTATGCTTTAATGGCGTTCTTTTAAATATTGAGTTTAATTATTAACTTTAATTTATTACTTATTCACAAGTTTGCCATTTGTTTATTTACATCCATATCCCATTGATTCAATGTATCTCACCTCAAAATTTCCATACATGTCACTCAATCAAATTCCATCATAATTTAAATCAAGTCATACAATGTCACATCCCAAACTAAAGAGATCTCAAAGGAGTCTCTAAGAAGTCGGAAATATGACTGTCACCCCATTCCACATAGGAGTGGTAGTCAATACATTGTCAAACCATGAATGAAAATTTAAGATGTCATATAATACTGAAAAATAAGTAAAACTATAGCTATTACATCCAAATTCAAAACATAACACAGCTAAAATATAAAAAAATAAATAAATAAATAAATAAACAAATCCCCTAGTTTCATGCTTAAATCAAACTCCTAAGTAAAATAAGGCTTAATAAGAGCCAATAATAAACTATGGCATGCAAGCCAACAAAATCTAGTAAAATCTTTAATAAAATTCCCAAGTAGTTTCTTCGATAAAATCAATAACTTCGTCAAAACTTTGTTCCTTGGCTTGGTCTCTATAATCCAAGTCATCTTCCTATATAATTCCTGAAATAGGGTTGCTTAAAAGCATAAGCTATACTTAGACAGTAAGTGAACAAGTCTAATAATATTTAAGATTGAAGTAGGGACAATGTCACTCTTCAATGGTAATCCATATAAACAAATAAACAAGTGAATCATGTGATATGAGTGAATCATGTAATATGTGCTGAATATGCAAGTGAATCATGTGATATGTACTGAATATGAATGAGGTCAATTTTTAATGAATGCAATGAATGTTGTGCACCTAACATGTATAATCACCAAGTGTGATCTAAACAAACAATCTAATATGCAATGCATGCTGTTAGGTACATTAATAATGTAAGTTCCCATGAGATCAATCCTTCTTTGAACAAGATTTCTTAACGAACCATCCCCCCCCCCCATACAGGGGCCACTTTCAAAAATAAGATATTCTATGTGCGCAACATAATTCTAAGGGGTTTCAACCTAGAGGGCACAATTCCCCCACTTATTTTTTATCAAGGGAATATCTAAGGTTTCATCAATGTGAACTATCCTCAGAGAATCATACTTATTAAATAACCAACAAAATTTCACTCCTTAATAGTCCATAGGACAAAAAGTTGGTATATTGGGATAGCTAATTCCTCAACACATAAAAGTATAAGTCTCCTTACCTATTATGATTTCCAGATCATAATTGTCACGACCCAAACCAGTTTAAGATCCGTGGATCCATAACCGGGTCGGATTGCAACTCACCCCATATTGTTATGGAAGTGGCAAGCAGTATAAGAACATAAGCGGAAGTATAATACACAGTTCTAATAAAATGAAATATTAATAATAACAATGTCCTTAACTATACGAATTCTGGAAATTAAACTAACTAATCTATATTAATTCTCTTCCAAAATTCTATCTTTAGATTCCAATTCCCAAAGCTCTCTTGAGTGGTTTATCTTCCTTTAATAACCTGAAAAATAACAATGTAATATTCGTAAGCCAAAGCTCGTGTGAGTAGACCTTTAAAACAAGATATTTACTCAACACCCAATGCTACTACAAAATATAAT
>JAUPMG010294840.1:0-11702 GCA_031762675.1 Pachysandra terminalis | reverse complement strand
CATGGGAACGCTTGATCAATTCTGTTCCCTCTTCAATCTGTTATATGCTCTTATCAACTTCAATGTTTTCTCTTATACTATCCGCTAATTGATAGACTAAGTTCGATTTTTCTTTCTCATATCCTTTGTAAATTTCTCCATTCCATTCCCTCTTCCTCTCTTACTCTCGCTTTTCCCTCTTGTATTAGTTCTCTTTTCTAATTCTTGGACTGCCACATGAGAACAATGCTCAAGTTGGGCGAAGAGAAGAGGAAACCATCTCTATCTGTCCCATGCGTGTAATGGACAGAGATTGTAGGTTGAAACAATCATTGTGTATTCAAGGAGTTTTATTTTTTTCCTATGTCCTTTAATATCTCCATTCCATCATCCTTCCCCATCTCATAATATTTCACTGTGACACATGAGACCAATGCGTAAGTTGGGTAATCAAAAGATGAGGCCATTTCTATCTGTAGCATGCGAGTAATGGGCAGGACACTAGGTTGAAGCCACCATGATGTTGTCTATATTTTTTGGTCATCAGCACCCACCCAGGCCTAACACCTTTGCTTTGATCTAGCTTAGCCTGATTCTTTTCTATGCATCAAGTATTAATGATGTCCATAAAATATTTCTTATCTTGTAGATGCACACTAAATATGCTGGAGAGCAGCAAGAAACTCCGTATTTATGAACTCTAAAGTTTCATCTGTGTAACATTTATTTTTCTAGTCTTGAATGTGATTCAAGCAAAGAAAATAGATAATCTTAGTTGTGAACCTTTTCTTTTATACTTGATGTGTTTTGACAAAAAAATGATTTAATTCCATAATACCTTCCAAAAAAGGGGGGGATAAGATAAACAATAATAAAATCTACAGATACAAGCAACTGCAATATGTTGGGGGTTTTTTCTGATACTAAGGCTGCGTTTGGCTTCAGCTTGTGCTTTTTGATATGCACTCATTGGATAAGTTGCTTAATGGGAGTACTTATCCATGGCAACAAAAAACTGCTTATTTGAAGAAAATAGCGTTTGGTAAGTACATTTATTTAAGTGCTTATGAAAGTTTTAGAGGTAAAATAGGTATTATAAAAATATTATTAAAGTTTAGAAATAACATTTATTTATTAAGTGCTTATGAAAGTTTAGGGGTAAGATAGGTATTTTAAAAATATTACTAAAGTTTTGAAATAGCGTAACACATAAGAGCTGCTTCTCCTTATGGGTAAGCACTTGCCCATAAGCGCTATCAAACACATTTAATTTAATTTTAAAAAGTGCTTATATAAGTTATAAGCGACAACAAGTACTTATAGAAGCCGGGTCAGTGTGAGTGCTTATAAGAACAGGTTGGCTATGGAGACCAAAAAATGGGGGGCAAAGCAACAATTAAAATATACAGACTGGTCCATGTTAAAGGTTGGATTCAACTAAACATAATAACGAATCTGTAAATTTTACATGCTCAAGGATGAGACTTTTAAGTAATCTTATTTTTTAGAATGTTCATTTTTTTTGTAATTTAAAAACCATTTCTAATTTATTTGTTTCTTCTTTAACCATTGCCTCTTGCTTGTATTATATTAGAAAAAACAGAGAACCTCTATTCACTGTTCTTTTTTTACGCCAGTGGGCATAAGGGTAATAAATAATCCCTAAAAGCTAGATGGGATTCTAAATAGTAGGAACCCTTGAATAATCCACAATCGGTTAGGTATCAAGAGTCTTAACTCACCCATATCCGACCTAACTAAAGGGGAGTCTTGACCAAACCCAAATCCAACCTAGCTAGAGGCTAGTGAATGCGAGCCTAACCCCATAACCTGATTAAGTGGTTTTGTATTTGAAAAAAAATAAAAGGCAAATTAACCTCTTCTTAACCTATAAAAACAACTATTTGGTTCGTTAAGAGAATCAACGGAATTTTAATTTTATCTAAAATATCCAAATTAGATTTAGTAATTTAATTGTAAAAGATAAATTTACTATAGTACCCTTCAAGGGGTTTGACCAGGGATTTTACTGTTTGCCGTAAAAACCCTTAGGGTCCGATTGGTTCTTGGAGTTGAAGGTGGAATTGGAATTGGAATTGGGTTCTCCAATTCCATTTTTTTCCGTTTGGGAGTGCATTAAGGAATTGGAATTCAAATTCTACATGAATTCCACATACTTCGTTTGTAAGCTAATTTTGAAGTTGCCAAATTCACTGGAGGGAGGTTATTAATTGCAATTCTCTACCTCGTGGATTTCAAATGGATGTGACAATGGATCGGGTCGGTTGGAGTTTAAAGAATTTACGACTTTGGAATTTTAAGGAGGGAGCTATGTAATTAAATTTTGATAGTTGCTCGTTGGATTTAAGGGACCATAATGGGTACGCGGATTGTTTGGAAACCACGAGGGAGATATCATTTATTACTTCTTTGGGGCACAAGAGTTGGAGGTTCAATTTGTTGTTTGGAAACCAAGAGGGAGATACAATCTATTATCCTACCAAAAAAAGAAAAGAACAAAAAGAGATGCAATCTATTACTTATATGGGGCACAAGAGTTGGAGATTCAATTTGTGCAGAGATCCTAACACTTGTTGCTGGGATAAGGGAGATACGGATACTAGGATTCAATCATTTGGAGAGGGTTTTAAGGATCAGACCGATCCCAAGCCATGATACAACTATTGTATCGAGTGGCTTTGGATCTGACCAGTCCAACGGGTACCAATACAGACAGGCCGATTCAGACCGGTCCAGTGAATCAGACCAATCCAAAGTTTTTTTTAATTTATAAAATTAACAAACCAACAAGTATTGGTCTAGACTGGTTCAATATTGACCGATCCCGACTGGTATTGCCGTTTCAGCGACCATTCCGGCCGATCCATTTATTTATCTTATAAGGACGATTCAAAAGTTGGATTGGACCTGAATCGGCTGATCCTAGACCATATAGCCGATCCTTATCAAGATCGGCCCAAACCAGTCCAATTCGCGATCCCGAGAATAAAAATCTTGTTAGGAGGTAGAAGAGGACTCATATTGCATTATATCTTGGACCTCTTGTCAATTACCAAACTCTCAGCATTTTACTCCTTATGTCCAAGTGTTGCATTTCTAGCCAGATCCACTAAAACATTTCATTCTCCCGTATACCTACATCAACCAACGGTTTGGTAGATAGATTCGCTTGGAGGGGACATGCCAAGTGAAGCTACTTTTCTGGAGCTCTGAATGTTGATGTAAAGTAAAGAAATGCGATATTGGTTCATTGCCACCACCATTAGCTGTTTGGATGCAGGGACATGTCTATCCCCCGATGCTCAACCTTCTTTACCAGGCCTTAGTATCTTGTTTTAACATGCAATTTGGGCTAGGTTTAACCCACTTAGCTCGGCATTTAGGTGTTTTTCTTTTCTTCTGTGCTTTTTCAATTTCTTGTTGATTCTCATGTAATTTGCTAAACTTAATCGTTCTGATTTTAGATGAGTTAAATTCTGCAGACAAGAAGACATAACTGAGGAATAAAATGCAAATCACAAGATCCAATAGTTAACAGGAAATCATTTGATGCATTTACAAAGTCCCTATTTGAAATAGATCAGTTTTTCAATCCTTTCCCAAGAGTGAAACCTGAACGACAATACACTTCAACCCAAGATCGTTTCACATGGAACCTACCCATCTTAAAAGATTCTGTACTTTGAAAGATCTGCTTGTTGAAAGAGACTATCCGTTGCTCTTTATGCAATACCAACCTTTTTGCTCAAACACTTGACAATTTTGCAATGGGTAATCATGTGCCATTCACTTTCAATAAGAGAAATCGATAAAAAGCTGACAAAATTTGCAAAAAGGCTAATAGAAGAGAGGTTCACCAAGATCATCATCTACCCTTTTGTCTTGACATCTTTTGAGAAAATGGAGCTGTCGTCGCAAATGAAGCACCTGCACAACCATGAATCACAGTGAAAATTCTACTAAATGCAAATCAGCATCATATTAGATAACTTCACAGTAGCAAACCAAGAAGAATCATGGGGGTGATTTATCTCCTCTTAGGGGTGGTTGGTTTCTAGTGTAAATTTATTCTGAACAGAATTCCACCCCAGACAACACCAACAACAACAAAATGCCTTATCCCAACTAGTTGGGGCTGACGGCATGAATCCTGTTCTTCCATCCTAATACGTCAAAAACCATATCCTCGGTCAAATTATTAGCTATTTGTCCACCCCATACGAACAACTTATTCTTTATCCAATGAACACTTTTGAGACAAGAAAAGAAAAACACCTAAATTCACCTATCTCACTTTTAAAGTGTAATGAATTATAAGTTAATGCATGTTTCCCATAATTTCCACAATGATCCAAGCTTGTGAGATTTTACAATGATTTTAATCAATGTTATCTTTCCACTTCTAAAGAACTGGGATGAACAAGAGCAACATTTTTCATCTTGACTTGAACAAAAGAATTAGTGATCAGTTAAGTTCAGTTTCAATATTTACTTCTCAAAAAGATGGATATATAACTCAAATGGGATATGAGCTTTTTTCTGGTGTGTGTGTGACAGAAGAGAGAAATAAAAGGAAAAAGGTAAAATGTTTACCTCTTCTTGAAGCAAAGAGGGAAGATTTTCAGTTGAAACAAGACCATAAATTTCCTGCAAAAGCTTCTCATCTTTGATACCAGACCATGTCTTCTGAGGCAAGGCAAGTAATAGCACTGTTAAAACATCATTGCTTGCCGGATGCATCCCAATGGAATTACTTGGACCAGAGCAAGAGCAACAGGTTGGCTTTGTTTCAGATAAAGGAACAAGCATATCAACCCCTTGCTCAGTGTTACCAGTCACCACTGTTCCAGACACCACTGCAATGGGCATGTCACCATTATTCTTCACACATTTAACACATGTTACTCTACAGCACAACCCATCAGAGGACCCAGGTTTTCCAGTCAAAAGCTCTGCTCCTTGGCAACAAACACTTGCTGCAATTTCAGTAAAGTTGTCTTTATCACCGGGATACAGGATCTTTCTGCAACATGAACTCGCAGAAGACAACCATTCTGTCACACATTTAAATAGGCCAGTCTTATGTACTTGTTTCAATAATTTTTCCTGGATCCAAAAAGATTGGGATGCAAGAATTTAGTATAAGAAGCTTCTAAGAATGATATGTTAATCAAGAAAAAAATTGAAAATATAAGGATTAAGAGCTACACATAACCTTGACAGCAAGCCTTCCTTTCTCTTCTTTGCTTAGGGTCAAACCCCCATCCTCTTGTCTCCGAACTTCTGCCACCCACTTGATGAACTCCTCAAAATTGGTTGGAAGTGAGGTAAAAACAATAGACAGAACTTTCTGAACATCATTTACATCTTCCGACTTCAAGAGGAGGGGCACATCATCTAATAAATACTTTGCAGTACTGATCCAACTCTCGTGTCTACAGCTCTGTAAAGTTCAATAGTTATATCCAGATGTTAAGTTATAGAGACTAGTGGTGCAACTCAATTCGGACCATGATTGTCAAATATACCTGCCTCTTGCTTAGGCGGCACATTTATATAAATATATCATCAAATTTAAAATATAATAGATAACACCAGTCAAACATTAAATTAATAATAACTTCTAAGTAATAACTAATATGTTAAGAAAGATTAGGCAGTTACTAAGGTAGAATATTTATATCACTAATTAATTAATTATATTAGTAATAAGAATAAGATAGTATAATCACTAGAGGCGGCGCCAGGATTCTATTGTAGGGGGGGGCAAGATTTGAATATTAATATGATTTTTCAAGTCCATAAATTAGAGGGAAAAAAATAAACTATTGACTACAAATTTCAACAAATATTTTTTTTTTCCATTGATAAAAATAAGATTGAGAATGAATCCTTTTACAATTGTCCCCTACGAGTCTTCATGTTTTGAAAACATTGTGCGATTGCATCATTATCGATGCCATTGAATGTCTTTCTCAATATATATTAGGGGTGTCAGTTGGTTCGATCTAAACTGAAAATTAAACAAACAAACCGAAAAAAGTCTGTTTGGCTCGGTTTTTTTCATTTCAGTTTGAAAAATGAAAAACCGAATTAGTTTGGTTCGATTTTCGGCTAACGCTTTGATTAAACCGAATCGAACTAGACCTATATACCTCAATATGTATTTGTATATTTATATGTTTTGGTACATATATGTGTATTTATTACATAAAATAACATTCATTTTATCAAATCAAACCGAAAAAACAAAATTTTCGATTTGGTTTGGTTTTCGATTTTATAAATCAGTTTGTATTTTGGTTTAGTGTAGTAAATCTCGGTTTGGTTCTTGTTTGGTCACTAAACCAAACCAAACCAAACCGACCGCCCTTGTTTATCTTTTCGATGGTAGGTCGTAGCTGAGGTTTCTACAATGAGAAAAATATGATTTAGCGTTAGAGAAGAGCTCGGGTTTTGTGGAAATTCTCTGTAAAGAGAGAATAAAAAATTGTAAAGTGATGGTGGGGGATTGTAACAAACAGGTCTCGGGCTTTTATAGCCAGGGACTATTCGTAATTTTCATCTTTCTAATTTTTTATTTATATTATGTTTTTTAGAGGGTGCAACAAAAAATTTTAGTGGTGCAAAAAAATAAATTGTTAAAGAATAATTTATAATATACTAAAAAATAGGGGTCTCATTGAAATTTTTAAAAAGTTGAGGGGGGGCAATTGCCCCTTTTTGCCACTATGTACCTCTACCCCTGATAAACACGTAGTATATTGCATAGTTCTAATTAGTGCAAAACATAAAGGATATTACTAGATTATTAGTGAAATTTTTTGCATAATAATTTACAAATTAGTAAAAATAATAAGTTAATATTAATTATGTTAGTAACAAGCAATTACAATTATTAATATAAATTGGAATTTATAAATATATTATTAGTGATAACCAATAAACTATCTATAAATTTTTAATTGTGAGTCATCATTAATGTAATTTTATATTGATCAGTTCTTATTAAAATATAAAAGTAAATTCAACAAGTTTATTCCTCCAGTACAGGTCTCTATCAACTGACTCAAGCAATAAAGATAGGTGGGGCAAGACATTGATAGACCATAGACCAAGGCGGGTAAGTCAATCAGTTGCTTGCTAAATAGAAGAGAGCAGAAGGCACCTTGCCTAACATTATAGGAGAAGGGTCTGACCCCACTCAATTCTTCTTTGTGAAATTGAAGAACAAATTGGTGGGCAGCTTAGACTCTTTCCCTAAGAGAGCTCAAACCAATAGATGAGGTTAGAAATGCTAACATAACTGGGGCAGGAGACATATCTTTAAGAACCAAGAGCGGAATATTCGCATTAGGAGGAGAGCGAAAAGATCTTCAAAAAGGAGCCCGAGCATAATAAGCAAAGGAAAAGAGTGGGAAATAAAGATATACGACATAAGCCAAGTAATAATTATGAGTTGCGGAAGTACCTCTTGTGGTTGATCCACCAGCTCTTTCCTTCCCACCTCTCAAATGGGCATGCAAGCATCCACTTCCTAACTCACTCAAGTGGGCGTGATAAAGAATATCAGATGCATTTTTATCAGTAAATATAGTATTATTAGTAAGTTAATGAAAAATAAACTAATATAATAATATAGTTAATATTAGTAATATCTAATTATTTATAAGATATAAATTAATAAACAAGTACTTCTTCCTTATATGGTTGTCTTATATAAGAATTCAATAGTGGGGCATAAACGTTTTCTAGGCCGTCTCATTAGGTTTATTTTTCAGGCAAGACATGGTTCTTTCTGCCACATGAAGGGATGATGAGACCAATCAAGACAGCCACCTAAGAGGGAAATCTCTGTATTCAACCCTTGTCATGTCAAATATCAGCCATTGAATTTGTACATTTTTTTACAGCTTTCAACAAGAATGACATAATAATGAAGCATTGGTTTTTGTCAAGTGGTCATATGCTTGAGGTTGAAACATAGCACGAGTAAGAATGGGCATGTGGAAGAGCATGTGGACAAGTAGGTTCTCACCAACTCAGCTGTCACAGGTGAATATTGTGATACACCATTGTTTTCACTATGGTGTGATCCTACTTCTACTTTCATTTTTTTATATCCTAAGATACTATTTCAACATCATGGATGTAATTTAATCCATTCTAAGAAGGCAGCCCTATGTATACATGTAATACCCATTCTTTTAAATTGTGGTGAAATTTCGCCAAACTTTCGTTTTTTCCCCTTCCAGAGATAATATATCCAAAAGTATTCGCTGTTTTCCTGATATCTCCAAAATTTCGCTTATTCCGCTGAAATATAAAGAGAAATTTCCAAATTTCTCTGAAATTTCATTTTTTTAAGAAATATTGATGCTCCTTTGAAAGTCAAATAAACCTCTACTAACTCCAATTGTTTTCAGCCTTTTGCAAGATTTGGGTTTCTAATCCAAATCTAATAACTCCATTTGATGATTTTATAAAACAATTACAGATTAAATTGATTTAGATACATGATGCATGTTGATGCATCTTTTTAATGCATTTACATGCATTGAAAATGATAATATCGAATCTAAAGGACATGAAAATCAAACTCTTGGGAAACATGTTTTTTTTTTTTTTTTTTTTTTCGCTTTTCATACTTTATAACTTAACAAGATTGTTTAATAAAGTTGCATATAAAAGAATTATTTAAAATATAAGAATTTAAAAAATTATGATTCACTAGTAAAATGAATGTAATTATATTGGCACCCCATGTAAATTGTACTATAATCACCCTAGGAATTGTGACTTCAAGCCAACTCGACACTCGGTGATATAATTTGTCATTTGTGAGATCGTATTTGGATCATGTATTTTGAAATTACATTTCTATGTTGTTTCTTATTACATTTAAATTTATTCTGATATTGTTCGGATGGTATTATACATTTAATAAATCTATTCATACTAGCGACACACATATTAGTTCCTTAAATGGGTGTTCATTATATGTATAGCTGTTTATTATTATTTTTTGAGTTGTTTGTATTTACTTATGTATCTTTTAGTCATCCTTAAAGTTTCACCAAAAAGTTTCAAGAAGTTCTTAATTCTTCCCCAATTTCTCTCCATATGGTGAAATATTCTGCCAAAATGAAATTATCTCTCAAACTTTCGGCGAAATTTCCCATGGGACCTAATGGCGAAATTTCCAGCAAAAGCAACATTTAAAACACTGGAAATACCTTACCTTATTATTAACTATATGCTATTACTTATTATTTATATACCATTTTATTTTTCCCTTAAAAGGTAGAATACAGGTTTTAAATGTGAATTTTGTCACTTAGTGTGATCAACCTGGCCTTACCCATTGAAAATACAAATTAGGTTGGATTTAGGGTTGAGAATATATAAGTTATATTGGTTCTGGTTGGGTTTGATCCGTTCAAGACTCAGTTAAATTTGGTTCAACGTAATGTTCTAGACTTTCAGTTTGGTTTAAGGTTGCCATCAAACCAAATGAGTTGCACCCAATATAGACACGACAAGTGATTCAAGATCTTAGACAAATCCTAAGCTTCCAATTGTATAAACACACACACACACACACAAATAACAACAACAACAACAAAATTCCTTATCCCAACTAGTTGGTATTGAACATAAATCCTATTCCTCATCCCAATCTATCAAAAACCATATCTTCAGTCAGATTATTAGTATCAAAGACTGATTCAATTTAGGTTATTTTTGGTCTTCCTCTCGCCCTTTTAGATCCTTAAATGAGTACCTCTTCACACCTTATCACAACTGCCTTCCCAGGTCTTCGCTTTACAAGCCCAAACTATCTTACTTTCTTGTGTTTTATCTCCTATTCAGGCAACCTAGATCCTCTTAGATATGTCCATTCATTACCTCATATTTCCTAGTCTTCGAGCACATCTATCTCAATTTCCTTAACTAAGCAACACTCATTCTATGCATATGTTGCTTCTTTGTCGCTAAACATTCTAATCCATACATCATAGTAGGTTAATAGCTCTCATGTATGATTTTCCTTTTAGCTTGAGTGGAATACGTCAATCACATAACACTCTAGAAGCGCCTCTCCACTTAAGACATCTAACTCTAATTCTATGTGCAACATCCTTATCACTATCTCCCACTTTATGGAGAATTGATCCAAGATAACAAAATTGATTGCTTTTAAGAATCTCTTGATTCTCAATTCTTATTTCTTGCTATTGTTTCACCTTTACTATTATTTGTTTTATATACTCAAACGAAATTCGACTTATTTTCAAACCTTTTGATTACAATATATCCCTCCATAACTCCAAATTTGCATTTACTCCCATTGTAGTTTGGTCCACTAAGATCACATAATCTGTAAATAGCATACATCAAGGCAAACCATGTGAAGGATAGGGAATTATAGCTGAACCTTGATATACACCTCTCGTTACTGGGAACTCATTTGTCTTGCTACCCACGACTCTCACCCTATTTAGCACTCCCTCAAACAGGTCTTTAATAATCCCAATGAACCTGATTGGTACTTTTTTCCTGCCCAAAACCCAACAGATTAACTCTTTAAGGACTATCGTATGCTTTCTTTAGATCAATGAAAACCATGTGAAGGTATCTCCCCTTTTCTATAAACTTCTCCATTGATTGTCTAAGAAAAAAAATCACTTCATTAATAGCCCTCTTGGCATAAATCCAAGCTAATTTTTTGACACTTGGGATGTTCTTCTTAACCTTTGCTGCATCATTCTTTCCTATAATTTCATGGTATGAAATTATATGTATAGCAATCATGACATGTGCTTACATTAACCTAAGTACCCACTCATAACTCCCGAGAACTAAAATAAAGGAAAGATGAAGTGCATATTTGTTCATCTGCTCCTGAATTGTCCAGCCCAGTTTGCAATTGATATTTGATATGACTTCATTTTTGTTTTCTTCGGATGTGCAAAATTACAGATTCATTGTGACCAATGTGGCTTTCATGACAAAAGATGGATGAAGCTGCAGATAATGAATTCAGTTCTGAAATGTTGTTTTTTATATCAATAAAGTAGCAACCTTACGCCGGAACTCTTTTAGCTCAATGCAAAATGTATGGAATATCTAGAGTTTTACAAAAGAGATAGATGAACTATTTTAAGGAAACCATGATTTTCTTCCTCCATTCCAACACTTTTCCCCTTGACGGAATCCATCAGGGTTTAACACATCGGTACCAGTAGTTGTATCGGTCAGTTCTGATTTGGCCGATCTGGATTTGTATTGGGCTGGTTTGGTCTGAGATATTGGGTAATATCAAGGTTCTTTTCAAGTATCGACCGATACATATTGTTGTATATCTCAGATCAGTCCAGTCCGATACCAATATGGATCAGCCAATCCGTATGGTTATCGAACGATATTTTAAACCATGGACGCCATCATCACAAACCTGAAAGCAAGATTCCAATAGTGGAGCATAAGAGTAGGAGAAAAACACTAACCCTCTATGAGAGATACACAAGCAGGGAATTACTCTTCATAATGTTTTTGTCTGTTCTTAGTTTTCTTCTCTTGCACTCATGCAACTAGAAGTTGCATCATTTCAAAACTGATCATTAAGAGAGAGAGAGAGAGAGAGAGAGAGAGAGAGAGAGAGAGAGAGAGAGAGAGAGAGAGAGAGAGAGAGAGAGAGA
>JAUPMG010294829.1:0-17252 GCA_031762675.1 Pachysandra terminalis | reverse complement strand
GTGTGTCTGAGAGAGAGAGAGAGAGAGAGAGAGAGAGAGAGAGAGAGAGAGAGAGAGAGAGAGAGAGAGAGAGAGAGAGTAATCTTAAGAGAGAGAGAGAGAGAGAGAGAGTAATCTTGACTTAGCAAGTCATATTAAAAAGCATTACTTAGCAAGTCTTTTTTTTTTTTCCCATTAACTTAGTCATTTTTTATATAAATTAGATTTAGGCAACAATCCCAGCTGTAACCTTCTTTTAAAATACTCATAATAGATATATAAAAAAGAAAAAGAAAAAGAAAATATTGATTTAGTCAACAACCCAAATAGGCTTCCAATTTTCAAGTCTTCCACCATACATAGCAAGCAACCTTCATTCATTTTGTTCTTAACAATCAGAGCTCTCTTCTTGTGCATTCTGTTCTAGGAAAATATGGCAAAAGCAGTACTCTCTGTCACTGCAGAGATAGTTTTGGGGAAGTTGGCCTCCCTCACCATCCAGGAGATTGGATTAGCATGTGGTACTAAAAAGGAGCTGAAGAAACTTGAGAAAACGTTATCAATTATCAAAGCCACAATTGAGGCAGCTGAAAAGGAGCAGTATGCCATTACAGAACCTGTTAGAGTTTGGTTGGGAAGGCTAAAAGATGTGGTTTATGATACCGATGACATGCTTGATAACTTCTTTGCGAAAGAAAATCTGTGGCAGCAAACAGACTAAAGAGGTACGCTACTTCCTCCTTTCACGCGCCAACAGACTTGTGTACAATTATAAGATGGGTCATAAGATTAAGGAGATTAGGGTGACACTTGATGATATTGCTAGAGATATGAATATGGCCCAACCATTGAGGCACCACAGGTTAGTTATGCCAGTCCAGAATGTTATGCGGGAAGAAACCCATTCTTTCCTATCTAATCCAACCCATATTGTTGGACAAGATGAGATTAAAGAAGCAATTGTGAAACTATTAATGGAGTTGGGCAGCGAGAAGGTTTCGGACATTCCCATAGTTGGGATGGGCAGAATTGGGAAGACCACACTTGCTAAATTAGTGTACAATGATGAGAGGGTAGCGAAGCATTTTGAGCTACATTTATGGGTGTGTGTTTCTGAAAAAGAATTTGATACGAAACAAATTGCAGGAAATTTTTTAGAATGTATGATTAAAACAAAATGTGAAAACTTACGCATGGAAACGCTACAATGCCGTCTTCGAGAGAATTTGGATGGGAAGAGATATTTTCTGGTCTTAGACGATGTATGGAATGAAGATCGTGACAAGTGGGTGAAACTGGAAGTTCTGTTGAAGGGAGGTGACAAAGGAAGTAAGATTCTAGTCACAACACATAGAAAAAAGGCTGTATTAGTCATGTGCACGTCTTCACCAAACCTTTTGTCAGGGTTATCAGATGATGATTGCTGGTCTGTGTTCGAACGATGTGCCTTTAGAGATGATGATCATGACGAGAAGTATCCAAACCTTGCAACAATTGGAAAAGAAATTGCAAAAAAGTGCCGAGGTGTGTCTAGCGGCAAGTGCTCTTGGAAGCCTTTTGCACTCTAATGCCGATGAGAATGACTGGAGGTTTGTCCAAGATAATGAAATATGGAAATTGACTGAAGAGTGCAGAATTAACCAATCAGAGAATTGCATCAATATTTTACTTGTATTGAGGTTTAGCTACGATCAGTTGCCGTCCTATTTAAAAGCTTGTTTTGCTTTCTGTTCACTGTTCCCAAAGGGTTATGTAATTCAGAGAGAGATGTTGATCCAAATGTGGATGGCACAAGGGCTAATACAATCATCTAGCCAACAAATGGAGGATATTGGTAATCAGTATTTTAAGGTTTTATTGTCAAGATCTTTCTTTCAAGACTCAGTACAAGATAAATATGGGAATGTAGTAAGCTGTAAAATGCACGATCTTGCACTCTCTGTTGTTGGGATGGAGTTCTTGATTGTGGGAAAGGACACAGCTGCCCCTCAAGGAAGTGTTCGACATATATCGTTGGTTGGTGACCCTAATCCATGGTTGTTTAGAGCACATAAATTAAGGACATTTCTCAATCCAAGCAATCTTGAACTATCTCGTGATATATGTTCAAGTTTTATGCACCTGCGTGTATTAGATTTAAGTCAATCAAAGCTTGAGAAGCTGCCCAACGCTATAGGTAAACTAAAACATATGAGGTATTTGGATTTGTCCGCATCTGAAATTAAATGGTTTCCTGATTCTTTTAGCAATTTGCAGAATTTACAGACTTTGAGAATTGTCCACTGTGGACAACTTAAAGAATTGCCCAAGGATATGGAGAAGATGGTTAACCTTAGACATATTGACAATCGAGGAACATCTTTTTTGACTCATATGCCGTCTGGGTTAGGGCAGCTGAGCTCTCTCCAGACATTGCCACGATTCGTTGTGGGCAACAACATGGGAAGCAGAATAAGTGATTTGTGTGCTTTAGACAGCCTCAAGGGTGAATTGTTCATTGTAAATCTTGAAAACACTAGAGATGCCATGGATGCCGTGGAAGCAAACTTAAAAGCAAAGCGAAAGCTTGAGATCTTGAAGTTAAAGTGGAATTGGGAAGACAACTCGACAGGGTTTCCTCCTCTTGGACAACAACATGATGAGGAGAATGTATTGGAAGGTCTGCACCCTCCTTGGAATCTAAAGGGATTGTTCATAAATGGGTATGGGGGTGTAAGTTTCCCAAGTTGGAGAATGCCGTCACTCTTAAATCTAGTGAAAATTGAATTGGAAGATTGTACAAGGTGCCAACATCTTCCAGCATTTGGGGAGACCCTGTTCTTAAGATTCTACAATTAACGCCATGACGGCCCTGAAGTACATTGGAACAAAGGTTTTTGGGAATAATACGAGGGGAGGATTTCCTTCACTAGAAGAACTCTACTTTGATGATTTACCTAACCTAGAGAAATGGGAACGGTCGATGGCAACAGATCATGAAGGAGAAGCAACAACAACTGAAGTAGATCAATTGTTATCCTTCCCACGTCTTACCATTTTGGAAATAAACTTTTGCCCAAGGTTAATTACGATACCATTCCATATGTCTCTGAAAAGATGGGAGCTGAATGAATGCAGAGGCAAGCTATTATTACAGTCGATGATGTCAAGATACCCTACAACGGCCCCTCTTTCTTGCCTTACCACTCTAATATCTTTAGAAATTTCGAATTGTAAGGACCTGGAATATTTGCCGGCAGTGGGATTGAAAAATCTCATTTCTCTGCAGCATTTGTGGATTAGACCTTGCCTTAGTCTGACATCTTTGACTGAAGAGGTACTGCAACACTTAACTGCCCTTCGACATTTAGATATTGATGATTGTCCAAGGCTGGCTTCTTTACCTATTACGCCATACCTCACTGATATGACTGTTGTTAATTGTCCAAACGCTACTTGGTTGGAAGAGGAGGAAGATGAATGCCTGCCTGGCTTCAAGTCCCTACAAAGGTTGTCCATTTCAACACTGCCAAAATTGGTTTCTCTTCCCCAAGGGCTTCAGCATGCTACCTCCCTGCAAAATCTGTTTATATCTCATTGTGAACGAGCGATGAATATACCTGAATGGCTGACAAAGCTCACATCACTTCAAGAAATCGCATTTCGGCATTGCCCATTGTTAGAGTCTCTGCCAGAAGGAATGCAACGTCTCACTGGACTTAAGCATATGTCGATTCATAGATGTCCCCACTTATACAGACGATGCCAACCAGAGACAGGCGAGGATTGGTCCAAGATAGCTCACGTCCCATATAAATACATTCTTTATTAGGAAGGGAAGCCAAATGCTTCCATCCAGCTCCGTCACTTTTTTTAACTCCCATCAATATCATCATCTTCTTCAGGTCTGTTGTTTCCCATCCCTTTTCTCTTTTTCAATTGTTTTAAATAAATTCCATCGCCATCAATATATATATATAGATATATTTGGCAATTTGAAAATCTATGATTTCTTTATCTATTTGTTTCTCTATGTTGAAGTAGAACATCATCGGCCAACTCAAATGAGAGGACAAATTCATGAATTCTTATTTATTCCATCTTGTAAGGCATCACCATGTTACAAACAAACAAGTGGCAAACATAAGAATAAGATCAGAAATATTCACATGTAAAATAAATACAAAAAGATAATACAGAGAGGAAACCATAACAATATCACTTCTATAATTCCATAAACAAGCAAAAATGAAGGAAAAAGCTGTTGTTATATTAGTTTCTCCTGCTGAGTATTAAATCCCACTGGGATAACAACTGGGCTTAAATTATTTGGATTCTCTAATGTAAAATTTTATGTTTAAAGTTTAATTTATTTGTTGTAGATATGAAGCAATGGAAAATAATACATGTTGGTTGCTTTTTAATCCTTTTAATAGACAGAAAATATTAAATTGATGAATGTCAATAGCAAATATCAGATTCATGTTTCTTATCGTTTATTATAAATGGGTATTATTTTCTTAATAAAATTAAGAAGGGAATTTTAATTTCATCCTTATATCCTCCTCCCCAATGGCCTCCAAAGTAAGGCATAGATTGTTGCCTGAACTCATATTCTATATTCTGTTGCATTAAAATGATAAGACCCATCTTCAGTGCTTTTGTTACTCTTTCTGTGATTATTTTCTCATGTTTCTCCTCAGATTTGCAAATTAAAGTTGCTAAATACTGGATTTTCCCCTCGTTATTGAGCTTTAATGATGTCCGTCGTACTTAAGACATTGTTCTTTTGGAAACATTCTGCACTGCAGCTTTCATGGCATTTCATCCTCAGCAGACTAGCGCTATCAACATGATGTATTGCTTATTAGAAAAGTGTTCTTATTCTGTAAATTTTATGTAAAGTTAATTTCAATAAATTTCATCTGAACCAGGCTATTTATGTTTATGCAAAAAACTTTATTGATGCCTTCTGTAATGTTGTTATTTATAAATGTAAATAAGAAACTGGCACTTTGATTACATGGCTTGTTAATTTCAATGTGTGTGTTTGGTCTTGGTTAATAACTAATAAGCAATGTGAACATTTCAGTCAAATTGATATGAAAATCCTTTTCTATCAATGTTATAGATTTCTAGATGAAGTTGGAACATGGGATGGGATGTGTGTAGCTGATGCCAGATAGTTGGGACAAGGCTCGAACAATGATGAATATATACCATTATCTATATTCTATAAAAGTCTTTTGCTTTTTTTACTTTCCATTCGGTTTTCAATTTATTTTTGCTGTTATTTTTTTATAAAGTATCTAACAGTTGGTTTACACAATGTGTTGTAGAAAAACAGGGTCATGAAGGAGGTTGAAGAAATCATTGTGGAAGAGGGTACGTTCTTTTCTCAGATTTAGTGTGCATTTAATATTTTGCTAACGTAGAGTAGTAATACTCCTTTTTAGATGCTTAGGTTATTGCTAATTGTAGTCCAGACATCTTTAACTGGTTCAAAAATATAGCATTAAGCCTAAATCATTGCCACTGCTTGTAAAACTCTATTTAAGAGAAAAAGAAACGTGTTTTGATATCTAAACAACTTCAGTGACAAAATTTCTTCAAAGAGAAATATGTAAATGTAATCAGCCTGAAGCTATAGCCCCAAATTTAGGAAGAGTGAAATGCTTGGCACCCTCAAAAAGTCAGAGAGAACCTGTCATGTAATAACAGTTACAAAAATGAAATGAAATTTGGCCTTGTTTATATGGACTAGTGTCAGAGTATTCGAATCTTGAAAGGTAGAGCATAACTAAACCAGATGATCAAAAAAGAATCTAAACCATTAGGGCCAACCCTTTAATTAGAGAGAGTATCACTTAGCAAGTCATATTAAAAAGAGATAACCAAAAAAATGTCACTTCAATAATTATATAAGAAAAAATGAGGGAAAAAGCTGCTGCTATATTAGTTTCTCTTGCTGAGTATTAAGTCCCACTAGTAGAACAACTGGATTTGAATTTCTTTGATCCTCTAATCTCAAATTTTATGGTTGATTCTTAGTTGCAAGTATGAAGCACAAAAAAAAAAAAAAAATCACATTGATTTTAATTCTACACATTCACTGAGAAAATATCAAATTGATGAATGTCACTAGCAAATATCAGATTCATGTTTCTTTCATTAGTTATAAATGGGTATTACTAGATTTACTAAATTAATTTATCCTTATATCCTCTTTCTAATGGCCTCCAACTTAAGGCATAGATTGCTGTCCAATATAGAAATGTTTCCTATCGTGATGGTCATCAAACTTTCCGCACTTTGAGCAATATTCAACTCAACAATAGATTGGCGTGTAGAAATAGGTATCAGATTCTAGATACATTGTTTTTCTGTTTGCTAAGATGATAAGATAAATTCTAGTAGCATTTTTTCTTGTTTCCTATGTAATAAAATAGTTAAAGAGTAGTCTAAAAACTGCAAGATTGCAACCAATGCTCTTCGGGTGTCTGAATTCATATTCTATATTCTGTTGCACTAAAATGATAATATTATTTGTACTTAAGAAACCATCTTTAGTGCTTGTTTTACCCTTTATGTGATTATTTTCTCTGGTTTCTCCTTAGATTTGCAGATTAAGGTTGCTAATCTGGATTAAGCTGTATCCATTACTGAATTTCCCCTCACTATTGAGCTCTAATGATGTCTTCATACTTAAGGCATCGTTCTCTTGGATTCACACCGCGCTGCATCTTTCATCACATTTCATCCTCAGTAGACTTCTTATCAATGTAATCTATTGCTTTTTAGAAATCTTAGGTTTGTGTCTCACTCTGTAAATTGTCTGTAAAGTTAATTTCAATAAATTTCATCTGAAGCATGCTACTTATGTTGGAGCAAAAAAATTTAGTGCTGCTTTCTGTAATGTTGTTATTTATAGATGTAAATAAGAAACTGGCTCTTTTGATTACATGGCTCATTAATTTCAGTACGCGTATTTGGTCTTGGGTAATAGGCAATGTGAATATTTCAATAAAATTGATATGAAAATCACTTTATATCAGTGTATAGATTTCTAGATAGAGTTGGAATGGGGGAATGTGATGCGTATAGGTTGGGACAAGGCTCGAACAGTGATAACGATATATCATTATCTATAGAAGTCCTTTTTTTTTTTTTTTTTCTTTTTGTTACTTTTCATTCGATTTTCTTCTTTTTAATTTTATTTTTGCTTTTAAGTTTTTAGAAGGTATCTAACACTTGGTTTACACAATGTGTTGTGGAAAACACAGTCATGAAGGAGTTTGAAGAGATCATTATGGAAGAGGGTATGTTCTTTTTTCAGATTCTGTGGGACTTGTTTTAGATTTTTCAAATCTAGAGTAATAATGCTCCATTTTAGATGCTTTGGTTATTGCGAATTGTAGTCTAGACATCTTTAACTGGTCAAAGAACATAGCATTAGTTCTAAATCGTTGCCCCCATTTGCAAAACTCTATTTAAGATTTTGTTTCATTTTATGAGGAAAAAGAAACATGTTTTGATATCTAAACATGTAAAACTTCATTGAAATATTTGTTCAAAGAGAAAATATGTAATTATCTTAGGAAGAGTGAAATGCATGATGCCCTTAAAAATTCATAGAGAAGCTATGTCTTGTAAAAAGCAAATGAAATGAAATTAAACCTTGTTCATATGGATTACTATCAGAATATTTGATTCGTGAAATGTAGAGCATAAATAATTAAATATACCAGATGAACAAAAAGAACCTAAACCATTAAGGCCTTAGTTATCCTTAGTTAATGTTCTTTTGTCCAGTGATTTTAGTGGCAAGGGATTTTTATTGTGTGGTCTCTGAGATGATCAACGCATTGAAGATGACCTCAGCCAATGGTGTGTAGAATTTCCATCCCCTTTTGAATTTCTGTTACTGTTTTATTAGATTGTCCAACTCCTTGCCAAATATTATTATTCCAGGGGACAAGTGTTGTGGCCTGAATTTAATCTTTTGCTTTAAAATGAGATGCTGTTGCATGACCTTATGCTACTTAATTTTTGAATGTCAGCTTGCTACTATGTTAGAACTGTAAACAAAGACAGGATATTGTGGGAGGATATGGTGATCATAAGCTCTTTGAGCTATCTTGAGGCATATTTGAAAGCAGTTAGATACTTCCATGTGCTGGTATGAAAGCTTCCATTTGGAAGTATCTAAATTTCTACACATTGTCTTCGACAAATTCCTTCCTTGGATTTTCTGTTGATCGAGACACCTGTTTTCTTTTCAGGCTATGGAGTTCTTCAACTTGCAGTTAGTCACATTGTTTGATTATTTCTCTATAGCTTTAATGCACGGGGGAGCTCTGATGAAAGGTCAAATGGCATCTGGAAATATATCTTCAGAAATTGGCCCAGTCCAAAACAACAGAAACTGAAAGTTGTTGATGTCAAGAATCAGGAAGAAGATCATTATCGAAGCTATCTTACAACAACTTCATGGTGTGGATTGTTCATGCCTTCTGGGTTAAATTCTGTTATGTTGTTAGCTGCAATTATGAATCCTTCTATTGCAGGTTGTTAAATGCCTTTTTTATTTTCCTTGAGCCTTTGATTAGCTTAAGTTGCTTTTATATGCTTTTTTATTAGGCACTTTTGTAGGTTGTCTTTCTGGATTTTAGAGATATGAATACAATGGAGAGGTGGTTCTATCCAAATGTGAATGCGAATTTTATGTAAATTTTGAGAGGTGTAATTTATTGTAACCTTCCCAAGTTTTGTATGAAATGGATCATAATTTTGGAGTAGATTTATTTTTATTTTTATCATAGTTTATTTTTCTGAAAGTTGATTCTTTTTGTTCAAGATATAGGTGATCTTGCTTCTATCTTGGCGCAAAATATTCCGTGGACTAATTCATTAATGTGTTTAATTTTTCTATCCACCAATAAGATGGTTCCCTCTCTATTGATTTATATGACAAGTACATGTCTGTGTTCATGTTCTGTATGTTATCACACTTAGATTGATAATCAAATTTGAATTTGAACAAGTATTATTACTTCTGTAATAGTTCTTGTATGATTCGTACTACATGCTTATCTTGTGAGTTGCGACTTGTCCTTGCCATCCAAAGCAATTGTCACTGAACTAAGTCATATGCAGGACCAGAGATGTTCTGTATATACTTCCTTGACTACAGCTTTCATGTTCCATTGTTAGTAATCACCACTCAGAAATCACAGGTACATTCGTTGTTTTCTAAATGATTTACTGATAATTTCTAGAAATGTTTATGAACAATGAAGTTCTTATTATTATTATTTTTTTTATGTAATGAATTTCATGATTATCTGGTAGCTTGTAAAACTGGAGAAACTGGCTTTAGTAACTTAAAATACCATAGGCTTGTTCTATTAATAGGGAGTTGAGCATTTTCAATAAAGTTCAAAGTGTATCACATTGAAGTTCTCTAACAATATATTGTTGTTGCTTATACAAGATATGGAAATCTCGTTCAATCCCTTACTCTTCTTTTTCTTTCGAATTTTCAGGTAATTGTTATTGTAATTTTTGGGACTAGTTGAGACTTTCAGTTTCAAGGAATGATACCGGATTCCAAGGTTCTTCATGGTATGCGGCAATGTGGAGGATATTTCCATCGAACGAGTTAGACTGAAGAAGGAAAGTCATTAGGCTTGATAGCCAGGAAATCATTAGACTGGAGAAGAATAACTCTTCTGTGTCGCAAGCAAGGTTTTAAATTTCTCTAGCGTGCCGGCGAAATATCGCCATTTTCTAGTCTAGCGACGCGAAATATGGGGACAATATTTAGCGAAATTTTTCAGGCCACCCCTGGCGAAATCAAAATTTAAAACCTTGGTCATAAGCTAGACAGGAGATTGTTGCCGCAATTGGCGAATCCTTAGTCCAATAAAATCAATTTGAAAAGT
Source organism: Pachysandra terminalis (assembly GCA_031762675.1). Classification (NCBI taxonomy): domain Eukaryota; kingdom Viridiplantae; phylum Streptophyta; class Magnoliopsida; order Buxales; family Buxaceae; genus Pachysandra; species Pachysandra terminalis. Next base: position 7,350 of record JAUPMG010294829.1, on the reverse strand, counting down.
AGGAACCCAATCAAAGTTTACATTAAAGATTAAGAAGTTAGAAGATAAGTCCAGTTGTGGCAGTGCAGTGAGTTTGTGTAAATGAGCTTCTGAGATAACATTTTCCAGTGAATTTGAAGAAATATCCAAAATGATGAGTTTTACAAGCTATTGGTTACTCTGGTAAGCTTCCATTCAATTTGATTATTGTTAAGATGCAACTTTCTCGAAGAAGATTATTTTTTAAGTTGATTGCTTTCATGAATAGATCCCAAAGTTCTGGGTATCCTTCATTCAAGGTTATTGTAAAAGAGCTCAAAAACAGCAAGAGTAAGTGATATTCCCAAAAGCATCCCAGATTGGACCTTTTTACCAACTACTTGTAAGACTAAGATATACAAAGCTACTGCCAGTACTAAACAGAGAAGGAAGATGAGAAAGGCAGTTAAGGGTTTGAATCTTGAGTGAAAATTCTTTGCAAACTAACATCTAGAGATTGCAGGCTTGAAATAATTCCAAGAACTGGAGGAATTGATTCTTTTGAAATTATTCATTTTAAGGTGCAAGTTATTGAAATATGCAAGTCCATTAAAGGACTAAGTACTTGGTTGAGTTTGTGTTTGTGGAGTTCATTTGTGACAATATGATCTCTTTTGTTTCTGCATCCAATTTCTCTACTTTAAAATGACAAAATTGACCTTTCATTACTATTACACATTCTATAAAAAGATAAAAATATCTATGAAGCCTAAAATTATGTACATGAGCATCCTTCTATATAGTTTTTCACCAAACATAATTTTAAACTAATGGCTTTGATTCAAAGCCCTTTTGAACAAAGTCCTTCCATTTGTAAGAAACTACGGCAGACAGGCCCTTAGCTATGTTTTAGATTTAAATAAAATTTTTAAAATAATAAAATTATCCTTTTATTTTTATAACACGTTCTTTAAAAAGACAAAAATATCCATTAAGCCGAAGATTATGTACACCATAGTGTTTAAATTCGGTTTCGGATCGGGTATCGTCCGGGTCCGATCCCGAGTTGGATCGGCAATCAAACTCTGTTTCGGATCGGGGATCTTCTCGGTCCGAACAACAATTTTTTTTTTCTTCTTCTGGATCATCCTGGATTGGACGATCCAACTCGCCGAGATCGATACAACTCGTCTGGATTGCCCGAGTTGTATCAATATTGAATCGAGTCGAAGCGTTTTTAGGAATCAGGTTTCAACTCAAGGATCGTCCCCGTCCGATCTCGAGTTGGATCGTCCGATCCAGACCGGGATCATACGATCCTTTACACTATGATGTACACAGTTATATAATTATTCTCACCAAATTTAATTTTTAACCAATAGCTTTGATTCAAAGCCTTTTTTAATAAAGTCCTTCATATTGAAGCCCTTTCATTTGTAGGAAGCATAGAAAAACAAGCCCTAAATTTCATTTTTCTCCACTAGACCGAAATCACCGAAATTTCGGTTTTTTAAAACCTTGCAGTTGGATCGTGAAAAAAAAAATAGAAAAAAGAAAAGAAAAGAAAAAGACAAAAAATATATAAAAAATAAAAAAGAAAAAAGAAAGAAAAAGAAAGTGGGTCCCAATAACCTACATGATTCTCTGCCCTTTTATACTCTCTTTTTCCTACTCTTATCTTTTCCATCTTTTGTTCGAAACCCTAAAGCATCGGATTGTCTGCAAATTTCTTCCCCAAATCAACGGTAAATCAGTCGAAATCGTAACCAAGGTTTGATAGCCTACTTAATCCAGACGTTTTCCGCTCTCAATTTAATCTCAAAAGCATCATAAGTACTTTCTCAAATCTGTTATAGCTGCTCCTTGTGTTTTTTTTTTTCTTTCAATTTTTTCTTGTTTGATCTAATTTAGGTTTGTATTCTTACTGTTTAGATCTGTGTCATGTTTCCTGGGAAATCTTTGTTGGCTTTCACTTTCCATGACAGATTTCTGGGTTCAATTCATATATATTATTTTATTTTATTTGTTTCATCCTAATCTATTTGATTATAGTTTTGCTGATTGTTTGCTCCTATCGGGATGATTAGAAAGGGGATGAGTTAGATATGTTCAACCGATCTGTTTCTGCACTCATACTAGGAGTTATCTGAAGTTCTGAACTAGTTCTTCTAGGTTTTGAAACTTATACTTGGATCACCTTGTCTCTTTGATTGTAGTCTACTGTATTTCTGTAATCCATGTGAACAGTGTTGGCCGAGCGGCCGTGGCAACGTCGCAGAAAGGCATACCCTGATATAATGTTATTCTTATATAAATATTTAAAAAAAAAAAAATACAGTTGCTATTATCCATGGAAGAATCTGATTCATGTGCTTTAATGAAGTGTATGTGGGTGGAAGTGTAACAACACGGCCTATCCATATTATCATTCCATGTGGTAGACAAACCCATGTCTCACCAGGAAACTAAACTTTGTGTGATAGGTCGGACTTTTTTTATCTTCTTCAATTAGGGAAATGTTGGTGTCTGATATCACTTTTAAGGTGGGCAACATGAAGTAGTTATTTACTCCAAATTCCAAGCTTTTTTTTTTTTTTTTTTGTAGATGTGTATATAAACTAAAAGTAGAATTTTCATTTGGAAAGGTTTGTAGAATTTGCAGGCAACAGTTGTGATGGGTGGCCTTGCATAAAGCTGTAGACTGTGAAAGCATCCGATACCCTTCTACGATTTTATAGGTGAATGTTGAATTGCTATTTATTCAATCAAAGTTTAGCAGTTCCATTGTTGCAGTCGATTACCAATATAATCATATAATAAACTGTTGCATCATATAAGTACCCTGCTATTAGACCTTACAAGAAAAATGAAAATATCTTTGTAAATATGGTAGACTCCTTAGAGCTGTCTGTAAAATGGGTTAATAAACTCAATATAGATGGTTGTTACCTAATTAGAGATGAAAATGGTAATTGGATTAAGGGGTTCAAAACTAGGTTCTGAAATGCCACTAACATGAAAGTGGAGTTAATGGGACAATGTGGTGAACTCCAACTTGCTCGGAACCTTGGAATGGAGAGAGATTAAATCAGGCACTCTAGGACTTTTATTTATATGATAAAAACTATGGCCATATTTACTTTAATATTGGTTCACTTTCTTGAAGGCATTGTTGTTCAAATTGGATGAAGTTGATGCAGTAAACATAGGATGAGGTGGCAAACACAGAGACATTTTAAACCACCACCTGAGCTTCCGTTTAGAGTCTGGGGATCCAGATTTGGATGTGCATTGCTTTTAAAAAAGATGGGACCCCTCATTGTCTGAAAGGTCCCAATAAAGAGATCACGTGCATTAAAATCATCTTTTAGTCATTTGATTTCACTATTTTTTTTACATTAAAAAACCATTGAAAAACATATATGAAGGTTCTGAAAGAAATATGCCAATCAAATGGTTAAAGCCATCTGATCACACTGGAGATTCTCTTAATTGGGGCCCTTTTTATGGTCTTCATCTTCCATACACCTTCACACATCAAATCCATGTTATAACACAATTTTCACATACATAAATGAGTTGGTAAGACCTATTTGTCCACACTCTACGTTTCTTCAAGTGATCCTTCTTTACACTCAATTTTCAACCCCAAACACATTTGCTACTAGACAGAAACAGAAGTACTACTTTATCTTAATGTTTTTCTTGCTAAAAACATTGACAATATTGAAAGAGAAATTGGTAACTGAAATTATGCAATTGTGCTCCTATATAAGTGAACAAGCCAAGTTGTGTAGACACGAAGCCCAACAGGTCTGACTTTTTTTTTTCTTTTTCCATTCGTAATATTACCCTCTAATTGTTAATAATTCCTTCCTCGTCCAACACAAATGCTACTACATGGTTTGGCAATTACCTCCTTCAACCCAAACACTACTGCTAACACACTTATGACAAAACTTTATAATTAAAGTTCTGGTTGTTCGTATAGAGTGAGTTTACATTTCCCTTTTTAGGTTCTTTGATTTTAATTTTGTATTAATGAAGATTCTTAGGTTAATTAATGAAGTGTTAACCATTTTATGGGTCACCCAACCTAAAGCAGATACAGTCTATGATCACTCTTTTGACCAGTTGTTCGGATAGGATTGTACCACTCTGTGGTCTAATCTTCATTGTGTTATTTCATCCACATAATTCACTATATTTAAGGGAACTTGTCTTAGAAATCTGAATAATATTTAAAGCGCATGAAGCATTGATTGAAAGCCAACTAACCTATGCTTTTGTGATTTACCACTAGAAGATGAGAATTCAAAATGAGATATCCTGAAGTAATGATCCAGATATAAATGCCCAGATAGCATAAAGTTTTTTTCTTACTAGCTGACATCAACGGAAAGGGAACTCATTCTAAATTGCTAAGTATAACATGTCAGCTTATTGAAATTCACATCCTACAATTTGCATGCACATTACATATTAAAAACCTGCAACTAGAGGTAGCAATTGGCTGAGCTGGGTCAAATGTTGGTAGTCTTAAGTGTGCGCTTAACCTAACAATTTTTTATTATTTGGATTGAACTTTTCAAAACCTAAATCAACTCAATTTAGAATTCCTTGAGCCTAATGTGCAACATAACTCATTGTTAAAAGTTATATACTCTGCTATATACTTTATTTTGTGTAAATAACAAAATCAGTACGTGATAACCTTGAATACTTCTTGTGATTTAAATCTTTTTAGTGAAGTTACCTATGTTAATATTGACCTGTGTATATTATAATATAACTCGTATAAGTATATTACTTATGTTAAGGACTAGAGGAAGACTGAAAAGGATCTAGATGGAGGCAGTCAAAAATGATTCGAATACTTATAATCTGACTAAAGATATGGTTTTTGATGGGTTGGGATGGCTTAACAGGATTCATGTTACCGACCCTATCTAGTACAATATATATATATATGCCTGTATATGTATCATTTGTGATTTAGTAATAGTAGCAGTGGTGGTGGTAATAACAGTAGACAGCTCTTTAGCCGAAGAAAGGGTAGTAGTAGGAGTAAGGAATGGTTGTGATCCCAGTCGTTAGTTTAGCGAGGTTGGTCACGAAACTCTTTTCCCTTCACACAAGGTAAGGATGTGTAAGGGACAGCTTTCTGATTCTCTTTTAAAAAGACTATCTATTACTGAATTTTGATAATCAATGATAGAGATTTTTGTTATTATTTGCCTTTTGAAATTGCTTTTGATTTGATTTCTATAATGTGTATGATTTATTATAGTAACTCTTGATTGATTCTGAGTACAAGAGGGGTTCATAGGGTTTTCTTTTGGTTCTACTTGAATCTTGATTGGTAGGTAGATTGGTTGTCCTTGATCTGTTGGTTGAAGAAGACCATTGACAATGACCGGAAAAGCAAAGCCCAAGAAGCACACGGCCAAGGAAATAGCTGCTAAGGTTGATGCTGCAACTACTAACAGAGGTGGTGGCAAGGCCGGTCATGCCGATCGATCTGGACTCGATAAGGGTGGCCATGCCAAATTCGAATGCCCTCATTGTAAGACGCTGGCTCCTGATGTCAAATCGATGCAGATACACCACGACGCAAAGCATCCCAAGATCCCCTTTGATGAGGCCAAGTTGATCAACTTGCATGCTATCCATGTTGCGGAATCCTCTAAACCTCGTCCCGGCATTCGTGGCAGTTTGAAGAAATAGAAACATAGATGACTCTCTTTTAGGACTACTTATTAATCTGCTTCTTCTTCTAGAAGTACTAATAGGATGTGAGACTGGTATTTGGTAATGTTCCTTTTAAAGCTGCAAGGAAGTAAAACCTTTTTATTTATATGCAGCTGTTTCTAGTATCATATACAAATATTATATTTGTCATCATATCTCTTTGAACTTGAATATCCTTTCTTTGAAGATTAGAATGGTTATGCTATCATATGATGAAGTAACAGTTACTTCTTTTTTAATGTTATATTTAGCTGCATTTGCAATTAATATGATCATGTTCTATATGTTCATGATAACATGGCAGATTATTCTGTAGCTCTAATGTCATTATCTGCCAATGATGCTTTCTATGTTTTTTTCTTGCTTCCACGATTATGTTTAGAAAGCAAAGAACTCTATTAGTCATTTTTTGTGTTCACTTCAATAATGGTTGGTCCTTAATTTGTTGGTTGAAGTAGATCATAGGTTTTCACCTTCTTTGACTTTGATCGACAATGACCGGAAAAGCAAAGCCCAAGAAGCACACGGCCAAGGAAATAGCTGCTAAGATTGATGCTGCAACCACCAACAAAGGTGGTGGCAAAGCCGGTCATGCTGATCGATCTGGACTCGATAAGGGTGGCCATGCCAAATTCGAATGCCCTCATTGTAAGACATTGGCTCCTGATGTCAAATCGATGCAGATACACCACGACGCAAAGCACCCCAAGATCCCCTTTGATGAGGCCAAGTTGATCAACTTGCATGCTACCCATGTTGCCGAATCCTCTAAGCCTCGTCCCGGCATTCGCGGCAGTTTGAAGAAATAGAAACATAGATGACTCTCTTATGGGACTACTTATTAATCTTCTTTTTACTAATAGGATGTGAGACTGGTATTTGGTAATGTTCCTTTTAAAGCTGCAAGGTTTATCATGATATCTCTTTGAACTTGAATATCCTTATTTGTAGATTAGAATGGTTATGCCTTCATTACATAACAGTTACTGCTCTTTTAGTGTCATATTTAGCTGAATTTGCAATTAATATGATCATGTTTCAAAAAAATTTGAGGCCTGTAGTTCATGATATCATGGCAGATTACTCTGTAGTTCTATTTTCATTATCTGTCAAGGATGTTTTTTTTTTTTAAGCTTCCAACATTCTGTTTAGAGAGCAAAGAACTCTGTTAGTCATTTTTTTTTAGTAGGACAAATCATCTGATAGAGATTGTGGTGAGACTTGTTGAATTTGAAATATATGTATTCAATTATTGTATTTGAGACAATGCCTAGTAAGGGAGACTGGCAGTCATTGAATCACAGCCATGAACATAGCTTCATAGAATGGAGTGTAATAACTGCAGAATTTTTGAATTGGGGGAGGAGAACATCACCAAATATCAGGAGGCTTGGCCTGCAAGGTGGGGAGGCTTCATGACAAGGGTATGATTTTGTCATTCAAGCATTTTATGGTTCCATGAAATGAGAGTTTCTGCTGGTAGAGGTTCAGAAGGAAATCTTTGCTCTATTATTTACTATCTTTTTTAAATGATTATATATATATATATAGAGAGAGAGAGAGAGAGAGAGAGAGAGAGAGAGAGAGAGAGAGAGGTAAAAAAGAAATGGAAAAGAAAAGAAATAGAAAGTGTTGGGAAAA
>JAUPMG010294828.1:0-31374 GCA_031762675.1 Pachysandra terminalis | reverse complement strand
TCAAAACCTCAAGAAGAGAAGCCTAATATGTTACCCAAAAACAATAGCCTGGAATTTCATTGATTAACTCCATAAGGAAGAAGACATAAGGCTTAATTTCTCCTACCACATTCAAAAAAGAAATTTGACTGACTTAACTAGTCTACACATTCCAAAGCTATAAACCCAACTACCTAAGCACTCAAACATAAATAAAGTAAAAAACTATTACATTCTCTAAGTCACAATTAATGCTAGCTAACGACTCCAACTAAAGCTAGCTTATAGACTATAACAACTATACCCAAACCTAATATACCCAAGTAAGTGTCTAGCTTAGACTTCTAATAGCCCCCTTAAATTAGACAACCACCATACCAAGCTCCTTCATTTTGTTGAAAGTCTCAGTCTTCAAAGCCTTGTAAAAATATCATCAACTTCATTTCGAGTCTTGCAGAATTTGAGATGTCTCCATCTTTGACCAACTCACGAATGAAATAGTACTTGATCCTTATGTGCTTGCTTTTTTCATGGAAATTCGAGTTCTTTGTAAGTGAAATGGCTAAACTATTAGCACAAAACAGAGTAGTACCTTCAACTTGAGGATGCTTTAGTTCTTCCAAATCCATCTTATCCAAAGAGTTTGACAAGATGCTAAAGCCATGAAACATATTCTGCTTCCATTATAGAAAGAGTCACAACCGATTGCTTCTTTGATGCCTAAGAAATTGCACCTGAACCAATGTTAAAAACATAACTGAAAGTGTTTTTTCTATCATCAACACTTCCACCTCAATCGCTACCATAATAACCAACCAATCTTGAACCTTCAACTCTTCCATAATGTATCCCTTCATAAATGGTTTCACTCACATATCTTAGAATTCTCTTACCGGCTTCCCAACGACTTCTTTTTGTTGATTCCATGAATATAGTAAGCATACTAACCACAAACATAAGATCCGATCTTGTTGCTATCAAATACATGAGACTACCGACAAGACTCCTATAAAGAGTTCCATCCACACTTTTCTTAACATCAAACTTACTTAGCTTCAGGCCAATTTCCATGGGAGTGTTAATTGGTATAGTACTTTCCATTCTAAGACTTCTTAACAAGTCTCTTGCATAGTTCTTTTGGCTAATAAAAATTTCATCTTCTTGCAGCTTCAGCTTAATACCAAGAAATGAAAAAGACCCACGTCGTTCATCTCAAATCCATGCATCATGACTCTCTTGAAATCTTCACACATACTTGAACTACTTCTGGTAAAATTCAAATCATCAACATATAAACACACAATTAAAAAGACACATTGAATTCCTTCTTTGATGAGAGAGTGTGTTAAAGTAAACACATTTTGAAGCCATTCTTCAAGAAATAGCCATCAATGCAACTATACCATGCCCTTGGTTCCTACTTCATCCCATAAAGTACATTCTTCAAACGACACACTTTCTTTTCTTCACCCTTCTTCACATAGCCTGGTGGTTGATCCACATACACTTTCTCTTCAAGACACCCATTCAAGAAGTTTGATTTGACATCGATTTGATAAATTTTCTATCTTCTTTGGGAAGCCAAAGCTAAAATCATACTGATTGTTTGAAGACGAACTATGTGTGCAATCAGTTCTGGAAAATTAATTCCATGTCTTTGCTTGTAACCTTTCACCACTAACCGAGCTTTATGCTTGTCAACTTCTCCTTTTGAATTCAACTTTATTTTATAGACCCGCTACACACCAATTGACTTCTCATTTAGAAGGTGCACAAGCTCCCAAGTATAATTTTTTTATTGGAATCCGTTTCTTGATCCATTGCATACTTTCACTTCTATTCTTTGGATGCCTCTTCAAAACTAATTGGATCGGCATCGACAAATAAAATAAGATTGGCCAAGTCTTCATTTAGCGCTTCTTGAAGCTTCATAAATCTCTCTTATGCCTCTTATTTTTCTAGGTGGGGTGTTGGAGCTTGATGACGATGGAGAAGAAATTGGAGAGGAAGGATTAGTAGTAACCTCTTCACTTCCTCCATTTCCATCACTTGCTTGAACATCAAGTTCTTCTTCCCCATCCACATTTACTGATTTTTTTCTTCTTTTCACCCTCATTCCAATCCCAACATTTTTCTTCATTGTACTTTACATCCGTACTTACAATAAGCATCTTGGTGATGGGATTGTACAACTTAAATGCCTTTGAGTTTTCATTATAGCCATTAAAAATGCAGTTTTTCAGATTTGTCATCCAACTTCTTTTTTCTTTCATCCAACACATGAGACTAAGCTAGACTTCCAAAAATTCTCAAGTATCCAACACATGGCATTTGTCCACTCCAAGCTTCTTGAGGTGTCATATCTTGAACACTTTTAGATGAAGCACGATTCAAGATGTAGATGGCACATGCCATAACTTTAGTCCAAAAAATATTAGGCACCCTTTTGGTTTTTAACATGCTTTTAGCCAATCATTGATCTATTCTTCCTTTCGGCAACTCCATTTTTTTTAGGAGTATACTGAATAGTAAATTGATGTTTAATACTATTTTCTTCTAGAAAAGCCTTAAATGCATTAGACATATATTCACCACCATGATCTAAACACAGTTTTTAATTTGAAACCACTTTGTCATTCAACTAAGGCCTTAAAGCCTATAAAACATCCAAATGCTTCTGAATTTTCCTTAAGAAAATTTAACCATGTTTTTCTACTATAATCGTCAACGAAAGTGATAAAATACCGATTACTTCCAATGGAAGTGGTGTTCATAGGCCCACAAATATATGAATGTATTAACTCAAGTGGTTCCTTTGCTCTCCAAGCCTTCCTAACAGGAAAAGAGTTTCTATAATGCTTTCGAAGTGTACATCCTTCAAAAAAATTCTTTCAAAGTGACAGATTGGTATCAGAGCTCTAGGTTTAAGTTACCTAGGGTTAAGAGAACATAGAAGTGAACATTAGGATTCACATGCATACATTGTGTGTTGAATGCTTTTGTTCATTGCTTGACTTGTGTGAATTTACTTTGAATTGAGTGTTGTGTATGTGCTTAATGTGGGTTATAGGACTACTTATATGATTGTTGTATGGAATAAAGCTTGAGTGTTTATAAGGGTATAGTAAGACCCCAGGACGGAAACATAGAAACTTATTAACCTAGGATCTAATTCCATGAATAGTAAGGAGCTTATTTTCCTATTATTTGTTGTATGAAGTGTGTTTGTTTGATGTGGTGTGTTCCTTGTGCTTGTGATTATATACATACATATATATATATGTGTGTGTGTGTGTGTGTGTGTGTCAATTCTATTTGTATGCAGGCCTTGGGCCATATACTTATAGGCATATCAACTTAGAAAATCTATATATATATATATATATATAAGCGTTTTGAATTCCATATCGACTGTGTTATTTTGGTGTAAAGTGTGCCTATATGAGTGTCAGCATAACTTAGACTGTGTGATTACTGGTTAGTATCCCTATTAACTGTAAATTTAGAAACCTTAGAATTGATAAATTTCGGTATGAGGAGGTGTAAACATGATGATTTATGGTGATTGGCTCGAACTGTGTAAATTCACTTAGAATAAGTTCTCGTGTCTACAATGGTTGAATATAAAAACTATGATTATACCTATGTGAGAACCACTAAACCTAATACCAAGATATACATTAACTTGAGAACTATAAATTGGGACAGGAACAATTAAAATGCTAAGAGTAAAGAGGTAAATTAAGATAATAAAGAAAGAACAAGATTATAGACCAACAAGATTAATTCTGGCTTATAAGTAGACCCTGATACTGACTAAAGTTAATAGAAAATTTTTGATGGGTTGTTAAAAGTCAAGGACAAGTTATAAATGAGTAACAAACATAAGTCAATTACCTTAATAATAATTAAAATTCTTAACTTAAGAAATTAGATATTTGGACCAGTTCCGGCTTCAGATTAGACCCGTTAACTTAACGTAATCATAAAATTAAAATATACCTTGAAATAAAACCATATTTTTATGGGAAATTGATGAGAATGAATTTAGAAATTTTATAAAAAAATTTAAATTAAAAATTTATTTAAATTTGACCTCGGCAGGTAACTCAGCAGCTACCGAGTCACCTACTGAGCATACGACTGAACAGCTACCAAGCCATTTAAGTTGAAAAGAGGCCCTTATTTCATTTTTACCAAGAAAAAACTCTCAAATCCTCTTCCAAATCATTCTCAAGATTCTCTAGGACTATTCCAACTCTTCCAAGGATCAATCTCGCTCGAATCTTCATTCCGGTAAGTCTCTCCTTGAATTCTTCCATTGTGTTTCATTTCTATAGATTTAGAAATGCATGGCTAGAACCAAGAGTTCACAAGGCCCTTCAAAAAAGGCCAAAACCTCAAAAACCTCTACTTCTAGGAGATCCCAAGCCCCACCAACACCTCCATCCTATCACTCTGACTCTATGGGAGAGGATTCTCCTCCGCCTAGTGTCGAACAACCGTAGGGTTGAAACTACTCACACCTCAGTGGTAGATACACCCGAACCCAGTGAATATTTGGGTAAAGAATTAATCATCAAGAAAAAGGTGATTATTAATGACTTAGCACACTACGGAGTGGTAGAAGCACTCCAAGCCATAGGTTGGGAACCTATTCTTAATTGGGGTGGAATTGTATATTCATCCGTCGCCTTCGAAATGTACTCACACATTTCCAACACTGATTTTAATTCCATGAGCATCACCTTTAAACCTTATGGCTTCACCAAACACATCAACCTTCAATTGGTGTCTACGGTAATGAAATTTCCTATGAACAATGCTCTTAGTACCATACCCGACCTCGACGAGGAAGAAAAGATAGAAATCACCAAGGTCCTTTGCGGCAAGAAAGTACAGTGGAATGCTGACAATTCTCTTAGTGCCTCTAAGCTTTTACCCACCTACCGCATCCTTCACAAAATCTTTGTCACCAGTGTCTATCCTCGTTCTGGGAACGTGACGGAACTCACCCTATACATGGCCTCTACACTTCACCAAGTGGCCTTTTCCTCCTTTCTTTGATTATATTGCATATCATCCGATATGTACGGGGCAAGACGAAGGGGGCTTGCCTTGTGCTTGCCTGATGTGTACTGTAGGCAAGATATGGGGTACTCATACACCTGACCCAAAGGCCGGCATCACTATTCCACCTTTTGGGTTGGTAAACATGGGCATGATGGGCTTACCAAGGAGGGTTGGTTCCAACCAACGAGTCGGATGACGAGTCATCATCGAAGCGGAGCCGACAGGAGTTCATGACAAACCACTGAACACTCCCTCAGAGCACCACCTGGGAGCTTCTATCTCTTCTGCACCTCCTGCTGACGCTAGTGGGAGCATGACTGTGGAAGCACGACTCGCGACCTTGGAGAAATCCAATGAGGAGCTTAAGGATGAAGTGAGAAGGAATGGTCAGGAGATGTCTAAACTCCACGATACGGTGGAGAAGGCACTTATGTTCTTTCAAGACATATTTTGCTGTCGCCGAGCAACTGATAAAGTCCCACCTCTAACGCGATCATCTTCAGCGCCTCCACCTTCATCATCATCACTGCCTCACCGGGGAGATGCTCCCTAGGTGATTTAGGTTTACATTATCATAGTTTTCTTTCCTTTTTGTAGTAGCCATCTATGCATGGCTAAGAATTTTCTTATCTTAAAAACTCGTTTAAAGAATTGACAATGTGGATGTTAAAGTAATATTTTACAGATTAATGAAATGTCTAAATCTTATCCTTTCAAAGAATGAAATTTCCATGAAGAGTTTAATTGTCGTATGTGATGTGAATCTCGACTTTAATGTTATCTCATTAAAAATCTAGAAGTGATATGGGTTAGGTTATCCTATAGTATTTAATTTCGAGGGCAAAATGTCCTTAGAGATTGTAGTGACCCGGAACCTGGAAGTGTAATAAAATAATTAAATTAAGGACTAATGTGAAAATTAGGAAAGTATAGGGGAGAAAAATGAAAATATAAATGTAATTTAATTAGGCTTTAGAGCCTATGTTCTGATTTGGTCATTTGGCCGAAGAAGGACTTCTAGAAGGATTAAGTACATGATTAGTAAGGGTAAAAGATAATACCAATTTAATAGAAAAACTGCTAATTAGAATTTAAAATTTGAATTTGAATATCTGGAAGGATAAGGATTCTCCAAAAAAGAGGGGAAAACAAATTCCCTACGGTTAAGGGGAAGGGAGAGATGTGGAGATTAAGAGGAAAGGAAGAAAAGAAAGAACGGGAAGAGAAGAGAAGAAAACAATACTGGAGAAAGAATATGGCCAAAGAGAAGAAGACTAAAGGGAAGAAAGCATGTTGAAGAGGATGGTACAAGGAAAGCTATGAAGAGAGGAAAGAAAGGAAAACATTGATGAAACAAGCATTGAAGAGACAGGAACAATTAGAGGAAAGGAATGATGATTATTCTCTAAATCGGGATGTACGGGGTTATGAGGTAGGAATCTCTTTAGTTTCTACAGTAGGTTTGTTTGTAGAATATGATAATTCTATAGAATAATGCATATTGGATCTTTGATGTTCCATGTTGATTGAATTGTGCATACTTATCTATGAATTTCACATGTTGTGTGATGGATATAACTATGTTAGTTTAGACCTATGAATTTGAGAAGAAATATGAGATATGAACTTTGGATCTTAAGATTTGTGTTGATTTGGTCATGTAAATCCTTGTTTGTTGTCGAGGTGTCTCGATACGCAGCTCGGTAGCTACCGAGCTCAAAATGACACCAAAATTTATGAGAAGCATGATGACTGTATTTTGGATTGGTGTGTGGTGTTGATTTGTGTGCAAAATGCATGTATAGGGTTTTGTGCAACAAATTGTGTTAATTGCTTAGTTTTTAGTAAAAATGACTAAGTATGGAGTGATATGAAGTATGAGAATGATTTTAGATGATTGTAACATGATATGAACAATATGGTATGAGTTTAGGATGAATGGTAATCCTGGTTTGGTAACTTGTTAAGTATATGGTATGTGGGTTCTATGTGTGATTTTCTGAATTATGAATTGTCTGAGAGTGGTGCTAGAAGCATTCACTGAGAATCCTTGTTATGTGTGACTCTAGATGAGCTCATTGTTTATTGTATGGGGGTGGCTTTTCTACCACTATACCCAAAAAGGAAATAAGATGGTTTTTCTACCTAGGGTTTCCCCCTAAAAGATAGGATGGTGGCTTTTCTACCAAGGGAAGTTTCCTCAAAAGAAAAGAAGTGTAGTGACCTGGACCCGAAAATATAATAATATTAATTAATGTGTAAATTAATTAACGAAGTTAGTTAAATATAATTGGATCTAAATTCTAAGTGATGGTGACTAGGTGGTAAGGTAAATATAGAAATGGGGTCAAACCGTAATTAATAGGTAGTGAGGTGTTGTAATGCGATTAAGTTATCTGTGGCACGAATCCCTATGCGGGATGGCACGAATCTCGAGATGAGACCTTCGGGACTCATTTCTGGACCGCGGATCGCCATATCATAAACAAGATCAAGATGAAATAAAATAAACTCTTTTATTCATCTCAGAGTCACGAAAGCTAAACAAATAAAATAAAAAGGAAGTAGAAATGCAAATTCACCAATGGCACTCAGCTGGGCCTTATTACAACAGTCGATAAAACCCAAAGTTTGAATGCAAGAAAAGCAAAATAGATTAAAACGGCAACGAGACTCACAGCTTCCAAATCATTAGCTCAACTAGCAACATGAAACGTTACAGTGAGCTTGGAATGCCCATACAAGTACAGAACCATCTTACCTCGTCATAACACTTAATACCAATACATAATCAAGATAAAAGCAAGAGATAATCAACACGATATGCAGATTCAATTATGATATGTTTATGTGATGCATGCCATTCACATGATCAAAATGTTATGCTCACTCAAGTGAATATGAATGAATGATATGATATGACTATGTTATCCTGAATACTTAAGTGCCCCTCTCAAATGTAGCTTCTCAATCACAAACCAAATTCGGGACATAGGTCACCAGGAACAATCGGATGTCTCTCGCTTCGTTCCGGGCGTAACCCATGGTACGAAGGCCACCATATGCTGTATTAACGAGTGTACAATACTCGTGGTCCAGTAAAACCATATAGAGCCTCGCAAGCACTCTATCCTTATTTAAGTGGGTTTTCAACCACTGGTATAGTCAACCCATTATTTCTCTTCTCGGGTACACTTAACTATCAAGCTAACACAATATGAATACATTATTATTAATTTAGGATCTTAGTGATAAAATTCAAGAATAGTATCCACACGCCGATACACGTCGATAATCCTTGAACACCGTCACAGGCATCATACCCATAAAACCACGAAAAATCATTACTAACCACCTAATCATATTCCCTTGGGTTGTAGGCTAGGGGGTAAGGATAGGTTGCCAATCCAATAGGCTATTAGCCTTCACTTGGATCACACGGACCATATCAACCATATCACACATGCTGGCTCTCCGCATGTGGATTCACACCTAAGCATATTCTTTTGGGTCACACAGACCATATCACACATGTACAATCCACTTACCACACTACCTTACCCAAATCCAGTCCTCTAGAATCTAAACCAATAATGTTTCTGGGTTTCAGGTTAGTAAATAAGAATGTGGAATCACTCACATCCTAGGCACATAGCCATCACAATAGGCACACGGCAGAAACTCACAACATCTAGATTGCCCCTAACTGAGCTCAGTTTTTGAGATAATTCGTACTCAAAACCCAATGCAAAAATAAATCTACTATCATAGAAAACAGGTTCAATATCTAAACAACTATAATCACATGCGATTAACACTAGAACAAACTAAGAAGACTTGATCTAAACATGAAATCAATTACAAAGCAGAAACTCACAACATCTAATATCACATGCTATGAAAGGAATTTGACAGGTAATGTACTTACCTCTTCTAGTTGCTAATGGAGATGAGAACAACTCAGACTCTCCTGAACACTTCTTCCTCTTCTACACTTCTTCTCCACTGCAACACAACCCAGAAATCTCAGAACCTTCTCTTCCTCTTTCCTTCTCAAGTTCTCTCTCAATCTCTCTCCAACTTCAATCCTCCCTATTGATCGATTACCACAAGTGGTTGAGAAGTATAGAGATTAACTCCCTAACTTCTCTCCCACACCTCCACAACTGGCCACGTTTCCCCCCTAACCCACGACCACTTCAACGCACCTCTTGTGCGTTGAACAAAATCAAAAGGAAATGTTGAATTTACCCCATTAACCCCAAAAAGTTTAAAATAACAGAAAAGCCCCAGATATAATAATAGATAACCAATTAACCCCTAAGTCTAATTTGCAATTAATACTATATAACACATGCATATTAAGCACTAAAGAAAAATATAAAAATTAAAGAGTTAAATTCCATGCTCTCCTCCTGCTTATAATATGGTCCTATCTTAATAATTAAATTAAATATTATCCCAAACCTACAATTAAACATTTATTAAACAAGGATAATTACTAATCTAACCTCCAAACTTACTCTCTAATTAATCTCATCAAATTGGCCCAACTAATTTATCATACAGTATTTATTATATTGTTAATTGCAGTTCTGGGTCACTACAGTTAGTCGTGTAAGTCATTAGTTGTAGGATTAAAGGGTTGTTTAGTAATTGACTTTGAGGTTTAAATTAGTAAGAACTAGATTAGGAAGATCATGAGGGAGATTAAATCAATTAGAATTTGAATTTCAAAAGATTCATGGAGGGAAAGTTGCCTAATCTGTTGGGTTACGTATATGGAAGGTTTAGAAGAGGTTAGAAAGGGATTTGGATCAATTAGGAAGCCTATTAAGTGAGGGTTTGGGTTAGTGATGTGAATAGTGTTTGAAGATTGGGAAATTAGGGTTTGAGGGCTATAGAAGAGAAGAGAATAAAAGAAAGAGAGAGAAGGAAGGCTGAAACTAGATTTGAGAACGAGAGAAGAGACAAGAGGAAGATAGGAAGGATGAACAGGAAGAGGAAGCACACGCACGCACACATTGTATATCAATCTCACTGTAAGTTGATGGAACATGTATAGTGTTCTTAGTGGGATTAGATCTCAGTTTTTTTGGTTTGTGCTTTGATGGTGTTTATTATTGTAATGTGTTTGAATCCTTGTTATTAAAAGTATGTTTTAAATGATGTGTTTAATGTATGATGATGATTTTGATGTTGTGGAAGTGTTTACATGATGTTTGGACTTGATTCGATCTCGAAACCCAGAGGAAACCTAGAAAATACCCAGAATTAGTAACAGTTCAATAGAGTTGGTCCACCGACCACTCCACCGACAGAGACCCAAATTCAGTTAAAAATGGGTGTTCGGCAGGCGTCGGTACACCGACCACTCCACCGAACCCTTGACACTTCACAAATACCCTTCGGTCCACCGACCACTCCATCGACAGAGACTTGTTTTTAGTTCGTTTTGGATGTTCGGTAGGCTTCGGTCCACCAATCACCCTACCGACTAGTCTACCGAAGACCCTGTGAGTTGCACAGTAGTTTGTGATTTTTGAGGATGACCTACGTGGGTGAAGTGGGGCTTCGGCCATTGATTGTTGTTGATTCTAGAAACAAAATTTGATCTGAAGACATCTAGCCTACCTGCGGGGAGTCAATCTTGGTGTTCCGAGGTTATTATGACCATCATCCCACCTTAGGTTTGATCCAGATTGGCTATGAAAAGTTGGTTAATTAGTTAAGTTGTTTTCTCTTGTTGTAATAATGGATATGAAGATTATGATGGTTTGCAATCAAATTATCCACGTGTATGGGCGCTCAGATAGTTTTTGTTGTTGATCTTCATTTGGTGTCCTAGTTTAATGCATTACATACTAGGTTGATATCAAGTGATAAGTGAACTGGGAGGTGGAAATCTACGGAGAAACTACTGCGGAGCCTCCGGTTGGATTGACTATACACCTGTGGTGTGAGATGGTCCCACTTAAACTAGGGTAGGATGCCAGAGACCATCCTATATAGGTTCACTAGTCCTCGAGTATGGTACACTCGTAAATTAGCGATATGGTTGCCCTTATGCCATGGGTTAGCGCCCGGAACGAAGAGGGGACTTCCGGTACTTCCTTGGACCCAGTGTTAAATCGGTTATTGTTGTTGAGAAGCTTCATGTGAGGTCCACTTATCAGGAGGTGTTAGTCTTAGTACATTCACTGTGTATTCATTTCATTGTTTGTGTGTTATTTCTCATTGCATCCGTCATAGGACATGTGATTGACTCATTCATCTCATTTCATCTCATATTAAAATACTCATTGTTGTTATTTTGTTATTGTTGTACAAACCTTGAGATTTGATTTGCATAAGAGGAAGGGTGACTGTTTCATGCTTCTTACTGGGCATCATAGGTTCACGCAACTTTTTATGTTTCAGGATGGGAGGAATGATCGCGATAGCTATGCTGTTGCTATTTTGTTGACTTGGATGCTTTTCTTTTTTTTTTTGGTTGTTGGCTTATACTTCCGAGGGAGTTTGACAATTTATTATCTTGATGTAATAATGGTGGTTTTTGAACTTAGTTGAGATGTTGGTTTAGACTCGTGGGGATCTTGGCTCAGTTGAAACCAAGGTTGATGGTTTTAAATGGTTTACGTTCTTTTTATTGATTTTTGTAGTAAGACTTCTGCACTTTGATTCAATGGTTTAATAAAGGTATCTATTACTTTTATTTTTACTTGTGGTTTGGTAGCAATCCACGGTCCAGTTGTGGATCCCGAAGGTCTCACCTTGAGATCCGTGCTATCCCTCACTAAGAATCGTGCCATAGGATTCAGGGTGTGAGAGATTGATATCAGCGCATAAGGTTTACTCAGAGTAATAATGTTGAAAAGGTTTTATGAACCCAAGCGTCACATAGAGGTCTAAAGTTAGGAAGAAAGAAACATAGAACTAGGAACTGTTTGTTGATTGCTGTGTGATAGCTTACCACGATTGTTGTTTGATTTATTGCATGAGTGGTAAAAATGTGGAGGTGGATTGGGTAACAGAGTTTACCTTTCTTGAGTCTTGTGCTAGCCCTATAGTGAGCCCCGTTTATTTTGAAGGTGGGAGTGTCATCCTAACTTTCCTTCTGGAGTGATGGAATTAATGTAGCTGCAGATACATTCGTCTTTGAAAGTCTAGATCGAGGGTTAGTGTCCACACAGAGAGTGAGAGAGGCCATTGACTTACTATATGCCATGTTCAAGATTGTAGTTGTAATTCTCCATTCCTAAGGATTAGAGACTAATAGAACTTGTACGTAGATTTTTGTTCTTTATGCCCCTAGATGAGACATGTTTGACTATTCACGGAGTAGGTGAACCATGCTTGCTAGACTCACTTAGAGTTGTTTAATTGATCATGAGATATGTGTATGATGAATGGTGTGAAGTCTCATGAATACATTGTAGTATGTTGGTATAGGTTCATGTTTGATTCCTTGAACATGATGAGTAAAATGAATGAATATTACTGTCGATACACACGGGTTCTTATGGATACACTATGATACTTTAGAATAAGATCCATTGTACGTATGAATGACACATGATAAAATGACTGTGTGACTTATGGTATGAAATTCAGCATGTTAGGACAGGGTTTATATGTTGCATGAACAACGTAATGAGGATAATTTCTTATGATAAATTGTTGAGTGATTGACGAATAATAAATGGAAACATGTAAATGTGGAAGATAACAATGTAGGAATTATAATAAACTTATTCATCTGTTATAACTTGATACAACCACTACGGATGATCATATGATAGGAATGCTGAAATGGAACACTAGTGATGTCTTCTTGCGGATTATTCGTGTGTATAAGCATAGGGATAGCTTTTGAAGGTGGTATCACTGGAAGTTTCATGAGGCATAGAATGATATTTTTTAACCGATTATTATTTGGTTGGTTTTCAATTTCTGATATTGTCCGTGAGTAGATACCATAAATTTCTTTTAATATAGCTTGAGCATGAGTATGTGACTATCCAATGTGTTGTTAGGTTGCTTGGGTGAAGAGAACTTGGACAAAAGCATAAGGATTCACGTAGTTACTACTACGTGTTGTGTACGTAACATGATCGTATGATTATTTATGTTGCTTATAGTTATTAAAAAAATATATGCAGACACTTTTGGATGTACACTTAGACATTTTTTTTGAACGGTAGATGGACGAGGGACAAAAAAGGGTAGTTAGTGAGAACTCATCTAGTAAGGGATAGATCCTTTGATGACCGATTTACTTAAGATCCTAAGAGACTTGACGGAACTGATTCAAGGGGAACATGAGAGGAGATAGATCACACAAGGACATGAGGATGGGAAGCGAAGTGATATAGACAAGGGTAAGACCTTTGGGCCACGGGAACAAGGTAAAGAGAGATACTCTGAAAAGAAACGTAAGAGATGTGAGAATCGCAAGTGTTTCAACTGTGGGAAGACGAGATAACTCCATGGGTATTGTCGACAGCCATTGAAGCGAAAGATTGAGCAAGGTTTGACCAATGAAAAGGTTTCAGAAATGGGAGGAATAGAAGACAAGGGAGATAATGACGATAGTGAGTACACAGAACACACACACTTTGTTTAAATGCATATATTTTCTGTTGCATCAATTTATGTGAATTAGCCATGTGTATGGTAAACTTTTGAATGCATGTTAAGCATGTGAATTCCATAACTGAAGCATAATAGACTCTAGGATTGGGTACTCCAGAACTTCACATGATTAATCTCGGCAATGAAATTTCCTAAAGGGGGGAAGGATGTAGTGATCCAGACCGAAAAATCTAATAATATTAATTAATGTGTAAATTAATTAACGAAGTTAATTAAGTATAGCTGGATCTAAATTCTAAGTGATGTTGACTAGGTGGTAAGGTAAGTATAATGGGTAGTGAGGTGTTGTAATGCAATTAAGTTATTTAGTTGGGCTTTGGAACTGGATTAGTGGGCCAAGTCCAGACCAGATTGTGTGGACCCAGTAATTAATTATTTAATTTAATATAAGATTTCATTTAGATTAATTAAACGAGCCTAACTTGGGAATACAAACCAATATGTGTAGAGACTTAGATTAGTCAATCTAAGAATAATCATAAGTAATTAGGATAACTCCATTTTATTATACTAGATTTGAAACTCATGAATCTATTGTCTTAGCAGTGCACCTTAATAACTATGGGTTAGAGTTGGGCTAAATTAGTAATTAAAATGAAGTTGGGCAAGAAGAATAATTAGTGGATAGCATAGAGTTTAGGAAGGAATTATATAAAAGTGAATTAGGTGGGGGTGAGAGTTAGTCGTGTAAGTCATTAGGTGTAGAATTAAAGGGTTGTTTAGTAATTGACTTTGAGGTTTAAATTAGTAAGAACTAGATTAGGAAGATCATGAGGGAGATTAAATCAATTAGAATTTGAATTTCAAAAGATTCATGGAGGGAAAGTTGCCTAATCTGTTGGGTTACGTATATGAAAGGTTTAGAAGAGGTTAGAAAGGGATTTGGATCAATTAGGAAGCCTATTAAGTGAGGGTTTGGTTTAGTGACGTGAATAGTGTTTGAAAGATTGGGAAATTAGGGTTTAATGGCTATAGAAGACAAGAGAATAAAAGAACGAGAGAGAAGAGAGGCTGAGACTCGATTTGAGAAAGAGAGAAGAGGCAAGAGGAAGATAGGAAGGAGAAACGGGAAGAGGAAGCACACATTGTATATCAAGCTCACTGTAAGTTACTGGAACATGTATAGTGTTCTTATTGGGAATAGATCTCAGTTTTTCTGGTTTGTGCTTTGATGGTGCTGATTGTTGTTATGTGTTTGAATCCTTGTTAAAAGTATGTTTTAAATGATGTGTTTAATGTATGATGATGATTTTGATGTTGTGGAAGTGTTTACATGATGTTTGGACTTGATTCGGGACCCAGAAATTCGGATCTCGAAACCCAAAAAATACCCAGAATTCATAACAGTTCGGTAGAGTTGGTACTGACCACTCCACTAATAGAGACCCAAATTCAGTTAAAAATGGTACACTGACCACTCCACCGAACTCCTAAGACTTCACAGATACCCTTTGGTCCACTGACCACTCCACCGACAGATACTTGTGTTTCGTTCATTTTGGATATTCGGTAGGCTTTGGTCCACCGATCACCCTACCAACCAGTCTACCGAAGACTCTGTGAGTTGCACTGTAGTTTGTGATTTTTGAGGATGACCTAGGTGGATGATGTGGGGCTTCGACCATTGATTGTTGTTGATTCTAGAAACAAGATTGACCTGAAGGCATCTAGCTTACTTGCGGGGAGTCAATCTTGGTGTTTCGTGATTATTGTGACTGTTATCCCACCTTAGGTTTGATACGGATTGTTTGTGAAAAGTTGGTTAATTATAGTTCAGTTGTTTGCTCTTGTTGTGATAATAGATAGGAAGCTTATGATGGTTTGCAATCAGATTATCCGTGTGTGTGGGCGCTCGGATAGTTTTTGTTGTTGATCTTCATTTGGTGTCCTAGTTTAATGCATTACATACTAGGCTCATTTCAAGTGATAAGTGAACCGGAAGGTGGAAATCGACGGAGAAACTACTGTGAAGCCTCCAGTTGGGTTGACTATACACCCGTGGGGTGAGATGGTCCCACTTAAACTAGGGTAGGAAACCAGAGACCATCCTATCTAGGTTCGCTATTCCTCGAGTATGGTACACTCATAAATTAGCCATATGGTAGCCTTCATGCCATGGGTTAGCGCCCGAAACGAAGAGGGTACTTCCGGTACTTCCTTGGACCCAGTGCTAAATCGGTTATTATTGTTAAGAAGCTTCACGTGAGGTCCACTTATTAGGAGGTGTTAGTCTTAGTACTGTGCATTCATTTCATTATTTGTGTGTTATTTTTCATTGCATCCATCATAGGACATGTAATTGACTCATTCATCTCATATTAAAATACCCATTGTTGTTATTATGTTAATGTTGTACTAACCTTGTGATTTGATCTCCATAAGAGGACGGGTGACTTTTTCATGCTTCTTGCTGGATATCATAGGCTAACATAACTTTTCATATTGCACGATGGGAGGAATGATCGCGTTAGCTGGCTGTTGTTGTTTTATTGACTTGGATGCTTTCTTTTATTTGTTGTTGTCTTATACTTCCGAGGGAGTTTGAAAATTTATTATCTTGATGTAATAATAGTGGTTGTTGAAGTTAATTGAGATGTTGTTTTAGACTTGTGGGGATCATGGCTCAGCTGAAGCCAAGGATCATGGTTTTAAATTGTTTACGTTCTGTTTATTGATTTTCTGTAGTAAGACTTCCACACTATGATTCAATGGTTTAATAAAGGTATCTATTACTTTTATTTTTACTTGTGGTTTGGTAGCATTCCATGGTCCAGTTGTGGATCCTGAAGGTCTCACCTTGAGATCCGTGCTATCCCTCATTGGGAATCATGTCACGGGATCCGAGGTATGACAAGAAGGTGGTTGGTTTACCTAGGGTGTTGCCCTAAAAGAGACAGAGGGTGGCATTATCTACCTTGCGTATCATCCCCTAAAAGATAATGGGGATTCTTGTGAAGAGGACCGCGTTACTATGAAATAGGGTACTCTTGAGACCAAAGGGACCACGATACTATTGTTTGAGCACATTCCTGGGACAGAGTTTCCTAGAGGATATGTGGATGGAATTCATGGTTGGGCTCGGCCTAAAATCCTTGCATACTTTCATCATCCTATTCTTCTTAAGCATTGCATGATACCTCATTTGCATTGTGTAATAACCTGAATAATTTGTAAAAATAATAATTGACAACCTTAGGGTAGAATGGTAATTTTTTTAGATTGATGAGTTAATTTCACTTAGTAAATCTAGTTTAGATCACTTAATGTCCTTAATCACACAAAGACACACTAGAAATCCCTAGATCATTAACTAATTATTTAAACTGATAGACTTAAGGGTAGTATTAATCAGATAATATAAATTAGTGATCAAATTAGAATAAAATAGTATGGATGCCTTGATCTTCTTATTAATGCATTTCTATATTCTATAACACATAATACTTGTTACCCTTGGTTGGATCGCTAATCGGATTAGATCCGACCATGCGATCAAGCTTGATGTGATTTTTGGCGTATTACTGTTATGTATAGTAATCTAGCCCTTATGTGTTGAGAGTGAAAAAGTTGTAAATTCCATTCTTTGATGAGGTGTATGGCTAGGATTTAATTGTAAGATTGTGTGGCTTAGATTTAAGCTAGAAAGTTGTTTGTCTTTAGTGAGAGATAAGGTGTAGGGTTAGATTTAGAGTTGTTAAAAATGTGTAGTGTAGATGAGAGTAGTTGGGATGGTTAGATTTAGATGGCTAGGATGAGAGTGGGTGAAATTGAATGGTTTGGATTAGATGAGTGAGATGGAGGGTTTAGATTGAATTGGTGAGAATTAAGGGTTTAGATGGAGACATGTGTTAGGGTTAGTTGAGATGAGATGATAGAATCTCATATTCTCTAAGGGTTTGTGTGGTTTGGAGTCTAGGGTTTTGACTTGGAAAGCTTGGAGGAGAAGGAGATGGGAGGAAGAGTTTGCCTTGCTAAGGATTTTCCATGGAGTTTCTAGTGTTCTTGAAGAGGTAAGTGGATATCTTCATGAACATAAATAGGCTCTCTTTAGATTTCATGCTTTTTCCTTACTTTCATGTTCATGATATGTTCGGATGAATCAAATGTCTAAGATGATAAGTTAGGACTCATTTTCAGGTTTTAAACTAGATTAAATGCTTAGTGGTTAATTTTAGTTGTTTATTGGTTAGAGAATGGATTTATCTGTCTTGATCTTAAACGTTAGCTCGATGCCAATATTTAGAGTTGCATCTTAATGGATTTTAACTATTAAATGTATGCTAGTAGTTTCCTTTTGATATGTGTCCAAATTGATAGAAATACCCTTTGTTTTTGGTCTGTTCGCGATGTTCGGCGAACTCTTAGGTGCGACGAATGGTCGCCGAACATGAATTTCTGGGCCAAGGGCGGACATCTAGGTGCGCCGAGGTTGAATGTTAGCCGAATGGTCGCCCAAGTAGCTTCGATGCACCGAAATTGGCTTCAGTGCGCCGACTGGAGCGCCGCATGGTCGCCAAAAAAGTAAGTTCTGAAAACGTCGCCGAATTTCAGGTGAGGTCCGCCGAAGGAGATCTCGGTGCGCCGAATACTACGCCGAGGACCCCGCCGAACCTATTGTTTAAGACTTCAGATTTTAAGTTGATAGTTGTTGTACATTAGTGTAATGTGTAGTTAGTTGTGTGATCTATATAACCTTATGCTGATAATGTAGATGCTATTCCATGATATGAGTTAGTGTAATGTAGAGTAATACTAAGTGAATGTGTAGGAGATGCATGTTTTAACTAGATTCTAATGCATCCTATACACGAAGTAGCATATAATCTTGTTTGTATGCCATATGCACATGCCATGTTGTTAGTATAGCTTTTACCTCTTACCTTAGATTGGTAAAGTGAAGTATACAAATGTGAAAGATTGACTTAGAATAGTCAAATATCTGTAATTGTTTCCTCATAGAACCATTTTCATGCAGTGATAAAATGTGATAGATTGACTTGGAATGGTCTACACTTGTAGTTAATGTTATATCCGGCACAGCACACGTGAATGTCTAATTAACCTTATGTAATTACTTTTCTGTGGTTTCGCTTTGTGTTGTTGAATTGTGATGTATGCTTCTTGTGAACTGTTGTGATTACACCCTGTACACTACTACTTGAATGCTTAGTTAGCGTGCACCCCATCACATGTACAGCATTAACTCTTGACTATGGATTTGGTCTATGAGTAACATCCCGTCCTTGAGTCCATAGTTTGAGGACTTCTAATTTATTACCTGAGAGTACTATGACCTGAAAGTCATAATAAGTGAGGAGACTTAGATTAGGTGGTTGAGGGACATTCATCCCAATAGACCAATGGTTGTTTTCTCCCATGGTGCGGGATGCATCTTAGGTATAGATCCCAAGAGACATGAGGAAAGATGATAGGTGAGGGCACCTTATAGCGGTAAGACCCAATATCCGAATCATATGAGTGAACTCTGATCATTGATCAGTAGTGTATGGTTCTCTGAGGAAGTTCTGTGTGATGCCTTGGGATTCTTCCCTATGATCGAAAATAAGGTGAGGCGATTGTGTCATCTAGGTCGACTTCCCTAGAAGCTATGTTGCGCAAATAGAATAATCTGCTATTCAGTTCATTTGTTGGGGGTGGATTCTGTGTGAGCACCCTGGAATAGTACGATTGAGGTCACATGATGGACCAGCATTATCTGTCACTAATCAGAAAGGATCTTACCTTTGGGTCATGGCATGTCCAAAGGTGGATCGGTCTACGTGAAAATCCTTACATACCCCATGTATTTTAGAATGATTGCATAGATCACATGTGGTGGTAGTTGTAAGGTAGGTGCAACGCATGCATTAATCAAATAATTGACCTCATGCATATGGTTTTGTTTGATTCTTGTAAGAACTATAAGTACTGTAAATTGCATGTTTTCTATGATAGTCTTAAATATTCCTGAAGGTATCATACTTATTGGCTAGTGTAACTCCCGCTTTATAGCAACCACATTTCAGGTACGTTAGACGAAGATCGAGATGAAGTCCCGGAAGAAGAGGTGACCGTGATTCTTATTTATTAATGTAATGTAAAAGATAGTAATTGTTTTTAATCTAAATTTCTATTGTATAAATGCTTTATTTTGATTTCACTAAATCATAGACTTGTAATATATCTAAATTCTTTCAAGTGTTATTATACGAATTTAAGTGTACGTTTTACCTTATAAATTTCCCTTGAAGAATTTCCTATATATATAATCTTGCGACTTTGATATTTTATCTCGTATTGACGTTAGTCGTCTTTAAAATATTTAGTTAGGTTTGTACCTAAACTAACAGTAGGAATTGATTTGAAAATACTAGACTAGTGTAATTCCGCTGCATGTATAATGAGTAATCATATTGAATATTATTTAAGAATCTTGATATCTCATAATTTGAAACTTACTTAATATCCATTATATTTAGCCCGTTTTGGCTAGATATCGCTTGCCACTCCCAAGTTTTGTTTAGGGTGAAGATTGCGAATCCAAATTTTGAACCTCCAATGAGGATTCCGGTTTAGGTCGTGACACATTGTATTCTAATTTTGTGTGATTGATTTGCATCTGCATGATCATAGTGTCCATTTGCATGATTTTCATCATTTACTATGTGATATGGTCTAAACTTGGGTGTCCTTGGAGAATTGTGATTAAAGGTGATTATTGGTAATTGTGAGTGTTTATAGTATAATGAGTAATCATTTACCTAAGTTGTAGTGTAAACTATGTTTGTGGCTAAGTGTGTGGTGTGAATGGTATGACCATTGAAAGGAGATTGTCATTGTATTAAAGGTGCAATGAGAGTTGGTAGCTTTCGAATTTTGAAAATTATCATGATGGGATTATGAGAGCTTGGTATTAAATGTGAATGTAGTAAGTATTACTGTAACTGAAGGGACTCTAAGTTATGCGATACATGAAAAAGTTATGAAAGGACATGCATGCCTGTATGAGTTGAATTGTATAAGTGTAGTGTCCATGAGAGCATGGAGGGTGTAGTATGATATGTTTATGTAGAATTGATCGTATGCATGTTATGGATATAAACGGTGTAGTATAATTGCTGAGAACATGATTATATCAGTAAATAAGAATTATGGTTTAGTCTATATGCAAGTTAAGGACTTTGTTAGTGAATTACTTGTATATTCTGTGGAAATTGCATGAATGAACATGTTTTATTATATGACTACAAAAGTATTTACTATCGTTGCTTTGGAATTTTCCTATTGAGCTTCTTAGCTCACCCCTATGTTGAAAAAGATCAGACCCTAAGGGAAAAAGTGAAATAAAGTATGAAGACCTTAGCAAGCAAGGAATAAGATAGGGAACACTAGAAAGTTGAATTTGCTATCAGAGGATTTTTAATTTCATTAGTTTGGTTTTGACCCATGTAGGTAAGAATAATGTAAACTTTAATTTGGATTAAGACATTGGTTAGGTTCGAATTCTTTTATGCTTGATGGAACTTGTTAAGTTTTAAATTTTTATCAGACTTCCGCTAAAATAGTTAGTCATGCTCTATGGAACCATTAGATATGGTTATTTTTATTTGGTTTGGCTGCATCCTTTGTTAGGATCCGTGGTCATTCCCTTGTGAATTCTCGAGATCATATATCTCAGATCCGGGTCGTGACAACAATACTTTGCAATGTGGCCAAATTTATGACAATAGTGACATTGAGCATATGCAAAAGAAGAACGTCATCTCCCTCTTCCTCTATATGAAGAAGAAGACTCTCTTTCATCTTTCTTTTTTTCTTGATGTCTTCATTCATTGCTTCTTCCTCTTCCACGATAAGGACGTCTTCCTCTTCCTTTAAAACCTCCTCTAAAAGAGACTTAAGTTTGGGAAGCTTGTCCTAGAGGTGAAGAATCATATTGCTTCATATGGAGTTCATGGGATTGAAGTGATCCAAACAAATTCTCCACCGACAATATAGACAAATCTTTTGATTCTTCAATTGCAACAACAATAAACTCAAATTTTCAAGTCAAGATTCTTAGGATTTTCTCCACAATTCTTTGATCTTCAACTTTCTCTCCATTTACCCTCAATTGATTCACAATGGAAACCACCTAATTAAAATAATCTTCATTGGATTCCGAATCTTTCATCGTTAGTGTGTTAAACTCACTTCTAAGGGCTTGTAATCTCACCATCTTTACTTTATCACCACCTTTGTTAGATGAATAAAGTATATCCCATGCTTTCTTAGCCGAAGTCACCGATGAAATCCTTTCAAAAATAACCTCATCCACCGCTTAATAGATAAAAAAACAATGCTTTCTTGTCTTTCTTATGATTCTCTCTCAATTCATTGAGTTGTTGTTGAGTGAGAGTTGTTAGATCAGCCGGCTCTACATATCCGGTCTTGACAATATCCCAGAGGTCTTGAGATCCATACAATACCTTCATTTGGATGCTCCATTGATCGTAATTTTTTCCAATGAATCGAGGAAATTGTGGCTAAAACATGTTATTATTGGATACTATGATTTTCTTTCAACAAGAATCTGATACCACTTTGTTGGGATGAAGCCAACAAATTAGAGAGATGAGGACAGAAAAAATCAAGAGAAAGTGTGCTCTTGATGCTCAAGAAGAGAAGCTTAACATGTTACCCAACAACAATGGCCTGAAATTTTATTGATTAACTTCATAAGGAAGAAGATACAAGGCTTAATTTCTCCTACTACATTCAAAAAAGAGATTTGACTAACTTAACTATTCTATACATTCCAAAGCTATAAACACAACTACCTAAGCACTCGAACATAAATAAACAACTTTTACATTCTCCAAGTGACAATTAATGCTAGTTAACTACTCCAACTAAAATTAGCTTATACACTATAACAACTATAGCCAAACTTATAATATACCCAATAACGTGTCTAACTTAGATTTATAACAGTAAATGCATCTATTAGTCGCGTCTATGATCAATATACTGTAACTTGTATATTTTTCTACCTAATGAAATCATGCATCTCAATGCACATTGTAAGATTTTTAGGATTCTAATAAATATAATTATATTATTACAAGCTAAGCATAGGTCCAACTCCTATTCTTTTAAAGAATAGTGGTCGGCTTTGATGCATTTATTTATTATTTTTTAATGTTAGGCTCCTAAGAATATTAATTTATGGGGAATTAATAATAATGACATTTGATAAGATAAGAAATTAAAAAGAACTGAATAAGAAGCAAAAGGGATTAATTCGCTAAATAGGGTAAAGAAGCTTCTTTGAAACAGAGATGGGATAAGGAGTAGAGAATTATGAAGGAAGAACTGAGCGTCTGAAGTATAGCTGAGGAGGAGGATCTCGAGAATCTCGAGAACCCTTCTTATTCTTTTTCGACTTCTTCGAAGGGCTATCTTCAACTAAAATAGTCTCATTTTTTTTCCTTTCATTCTTTCTCGAAATGTTTGGCATTGAAACACTGAGTTTTCGAGCAGCGTCATATAGTTTGGTGAAACTTGTAATTCCCAAATTCTTCAGATGAATTCTATATTCAGGAAGAATCCCAATGATGCAATAATTGACAGACTGGCCTTCTGCAACTATTTCTGTGCAAGACATCACCAAATCTCGAAATCGCTTAACATACTCAACAAGGCCCTCCGAATGACCTTGATGTTCCCTACTTAAGTCGATGACAGTAAATACATCCTCAGTGATGTAGAATTTTTTTGTGGAAAAGAGCAGTCATATTCTCCCAGTTATCCACAGAACCTGGCTTAAGATTATTATACAAAGTATAGGCTTTGTCTGATAAGGACTTCAAAAATTCTCTCAAGTGGAGGTCATTATTCAAAGCATGGATTCCCAAAGCTTCAATAAAACGGCTTATGTGCTCTTTCACATTCCCCTTTTGACTAGTGAACTTGGAGAATTTAGGACTTACATAATCCTTAGGATATGGTTTGCTCAATAATGAAATAGAATATAGGGGACAGTAGTCACTATTGACCCATTCAAGATCTCGAGTTTTTGATTTATTCAGAAGTGATTCTACTTTCTCAAGGGTGATAAAATGAGGAGTAGAAGATGGTAACACTGATGCAATAGTTGGTGGAGCAACTGCTGGAGGTAGAATTACCTGTGAAGGTAAACTACCAGAAAAATTCTCGAAAGTAGTCCTGATGGGTTCCTCTCTCAAAATACTGGTGGTTGCAGCAGGTTGTGGCAAAGATGGTGTGCAACCTACTTGAGATGTTGCCTATGCTGCAGTTGCAGCCTGTTTGGCCAAGACAACCATCAACTGTTGATGCATAACAGCCATATTCTCCAACAAAGAAATGATTATTGCATTGTCATTAGGTGGTACATTTGAAGATGAAGGAACAGATACTGGTGGCATAAGAGCAGGGTCAATTGCAGGAACATCATTCACAGGGTCTACAAAAGGATCCTGTGTTCCAGTAGTGTTGTTCATAGGAAGTCTGGGGCCATTTCAATAATCTGAAACTGATCTTAAATGCAAAAGAAGTAGGAAACAATTCAAGTTCCCCAACAGAGTAGCCAAAAATGGTGATGCACAAACCGGCAAATGTCCAAATGTCAATTTACCAGGGAAGTTTGAGCAACCGAAAGATTCGAATACTTGCTTTCACTGGCCTAAATCAAAGAAAGGTCGTTCCAATGAAAGGTTTCCATTTACTAAGGATTCAACAAAAAGACAAAAAGGGTAAGATCAGCCAGGAATATTCAGAGAGACAACACAGAACTTAACTAATTTCAGAAAAGAGGATTTCTAAGACAAATGCTCTGCAATTCTCAGAGAATGTCAAATGCTCATAGATCCGACCCCTCTTTCTGTTGCCTCATCCCCCTTTTATATCATCAGACTCAGCATTTAACCGTTTGC
This sequence comes from Pachysandra terminalis, assembly GCA_031762675.1. NCBI lineage: Eukaryota > Viridiplantae > Streptophyta > Magnoliopsida > Buxales > Buxaceae > Pachysandra > Pachysandra terminalis. Next base: position 6,733 of record JAUPMG010294828.1, on the reverse strand, counting down.
GACGTTTTATGAACGGATTGACAACGTTTGATGGAACAGGCATTTTGGTTTGAATATTCAATATTCAAAACGCCTAATTCAATATGCAATGTTTCAATAAATGCTTTTAAAACATTTGGTTAAGTTAATGAATATAACGTTATAAAAGTGATGATACATTACTGTTCTGTATTGATTCAAGTCCTTTCATGCTACAAGATCTTCGAGAATCTTGATAGGACTTATCTCTATGGTCCTCCATTCCTAAAGTCTAATGTTTATTTCCCCCTATGTCTTAAGTGAGTGACTTCGATTTCGAGTCATTAATATGCTTATCCCAAAAGATGCTTCAGAATATAAATGATTTGGAATATCAATGATTTTGAGATAATAACTTGGTTATTTTTAGATGTTTTCTCGAAATACATAATGATGACTATTTCGAGATATAACTTCGAAATAGCATTATACTGATAATTTCCCATATAGGACATTATAATACTTATGAAGATGAATTGGCCCTCTCGAGGTGGCTAACCTAATAAATGTTAAAATGTTTCGAGCTAACCTAATAAATGTTAAAATGTTTCGAAGGTTCTCTTTCGAGAATATGATTTAAAGCCTATATTAAGTAAGACCTCGAAATATACTGTTAATTTCGAAATGATTCTCCCTGAATGGGCTTTCTTCGAAATATACTTTCCAAGTAATATTCAGAATTCTAATTTATACATTCTTTGGATGTATAATTACACAATTGACCTTATCAAGTGTCAAAATATGATTGAATTAAAACAATTTTCAAATTCGCTCATCGTGAGTACTAGATTTAGTCTTCTCAAAAGTTCTAAAACGGAAATATCAAGGATTGAGATATCACAAATACAAGATGATAACTACTAAAGAGTTCTTCTAGAGGGAACTTCTAAAAAGTGCTCACCAATCAACACTACAATATAAAGACAATCCCTAAATTCTATGGTCACCAATGAATACTGCAATAGAAGAGAATCCCTAAATTCTCTTCCCTCACCAATAGTTTTTTTTTTAATTTATAAAATAATTGGTAATGAGAATATGTACTTCAATTATTGTCAATTCTTTTAGAACTTATTTAATATTTTTTTTTTCCTAAAATTTCTCTAAGACACGTGATATATTTCACAATTATTATCTAACCAAATAAAGATTTTCTCTGCACATAATACCAACTACATGAAACTCAAAACACTTCTATGCATGTTACCAAAAGAAAGAAAAAAAAAAAAAAAAAAAAAATTGAAGTTGCAGTCAACCTCTTTCCTCCTCCTCCTCCTCCTCCTCCTCCTTTATGAGATTCAATTCCTCTGCAACAGATGATTGAAACAACATTTACTCATAAAATCACAAATGGGTAAAAGAAGAATCAAACCATTGCAGACATATCTTCATCCCCACATTGACATTATCAAACTACTCGCAAGTGGCAGTAGCAATTCTGAGCTGCCGAGGCAGTTCCGTTTCCCCATTTCGTCTCCAGAAAGCTCTCCTCCACCACACCTGAAACCCCCTCTGTATATTAGGGCAATCCTCGCCGGAGTTCAAGAACCGATCAAACCACGCCATTAGAATCTCCTGTTGCCAAGCCAACGGCAGGGTGAGTATAGTACTGCTTAGACCATCTTCGATCAAATGCCGATCAAGTCCCCTTGAAGCTCTCCTCATCCACCCAAAATCATCATAAAATGGCTCCAACCATGTCTGCAGAAGCAAGCATCTCACCTCCTTCGACGCCAAAATCTGCCCTTTTCCAATCCCAACAAGCAGTCTCGCCGTAACCCTACTCACTTCGTATCTGTGAATTGCAGGAACCTTCGAGTGAGCTTCCGATAGTTCAATCTGAGCTGCCCAGATCTTCAAGAACTCCTCACCCATCTGTCTATCGATCAAGATATCTAACAACCAATGCAGGTTATCTGCTTGCCTTGCAATCTGACCCACTTCCTGCAAATCCAAGAAATTCTGTCGAAGGAGTTGCAGACACCCATCACAAGCCGAGTACAGAGATTCCTTGCTGAGATCGTTCTGTGATGAATTCTCTCGAAGCATCTTCGAAACCAACCCTTTCATCTCACGCCTTGCTTTCTCGTCTTTCCCTTCGAGAACTACCTGTAAAAGCCTGAGAAGTACTTTTTCGTTATCTTGATCTGGACCGGAAGCACCTTCGACGGAAACCCTCTTTAGAACTTCTCCTGCTCCAGCTCCCTCGAGATGGAGCTGAGACAAGAGTGAAGCGATCTTCTCTTCTTCGTCTTCTGCCCATGGAGCTGCTTCTAAGTGCTCCAAACAGGATAAAACCCCTGTGTCGAACATGATTGCAGCCGAAACCTAAAAAAAAAAAGGATCAAAACTTTAAACCAGTAAAACCCTAAATTTCAAAAATTTCAGCAACTTTAACACCAAGATTCCAATCAATTCGAATAATACCTTCAGCCGAAACCTAAGAAAAAGATCGAACTTTAAACCAGTAAAACCCTAAATTTCAACAAATTCAGCAACTTTAACACCAAGATTCCGATCAATTCCAAGAATACCTTCAAGACTCCGAGTACTTTCGAAACATCTTCCTTCATGAGCTTCTTTCTGAGATCCTTCGAGTACATCAATCGTAACGTCTCGACGTAAATCTCAACATCGTCACAATCCGAGATTTCAACAATGTGGGGCAACGATCGCTGCTGCTTCGACCACTCATCGGAGAGCTTCGACGCGAAGAACCTGCTATGAGCGACGAGGATCTGCCGGTGAACGTTCATGGACACGCTCAGTCCGTCCTTCGAGCTCAAGGTGAGCTTCACATCACTCGAAGCTGGATCGTTGAACTGGTTTCCCGGACTGCAACTCCCTAAGATCTCCGTCACTCGTTGCTGCAACAGAGCTTGCTTGTCCTGAACTGGTGGAAATTGAGGTTTTCCAGCGAAAACCGGAGCGTAATTGGCGGGGATCTGGTTTCTAGGGTGACAATCCGGCTCGCTTGCCATCATCTCGAAGAGCGTCGGGTTTGATCGGACGGGAGACGGTGGCGGCGGCGACGCTGGGTTTAGGAGTCCGGCGGTTAGGGCAGAATTGAATTTACTGTAAGTTGAAGGATAAGAGTAGAGAGAAGAACCACCATTAACGCTGGAATAAGGGGAGGAAGAATCCATAACCGGAGACTCCCGACCAGGTGAAAACCTAAGCTGGAATCCTGACGGTAACCGTGACGGTGACTGTAGTGGAGTAGAGCTCGTGGGAGTGGGAGTGATCGTACGGCGTTGTTGCTGTTGAAGAAGGGGTGGTGGATGTGGTGGCGGAGAAGGGGAGGTGGCGGGTCTGGCGGCGGCGCAGCACCAAGAGGTTTCAGGTGAAACGATGGTGGGTGGGTCGCGTTTACGGGGATGGATGAGATCTCCTCCAGCGGTGGAGGAATCAGGTGGGGTGGTGGTGGCGGAGGCGGAGATGGTGATTTCTCGGCACTTGCGACGTTTGGATTTGGTGGATTGGGTTTGCGTTTTGAGATGGGCAGATGCTGCCATGACTATGAGAGAGTGTTTGTTGGTTGTCTTTTAGGGCATATTAGAGAGAGAGAGAGAGAGAGAGAGAGAGTTAGTTTTGTTACTAACGAGAAAGATAAAAAAATTTAAGAGACGGCGATGGCTACGAGACTGAAACAAAGAGAGAGAAAACAACAAAAGGAGCGTTAAAAGACATGTAAACAGCAAGAGAGCAATTAATGAGGTGGTGAAAGCCAGAAAAAAAAAAAGGAGGGCAAGAGAGCAATTAATGAGGTGGAGAAAGCCAGAAAAAAAAAGGAGGAGAAAAAAAAAACTCACTAATACCTGTTTTTGTGTTTCTGTCAGTTTTGTTGCCAAAACAAGATGGGGTTGTGAGAGGTTTTTTGATTAGTGGCTTTTTATCACTCCTACAGGAGAGAGAGAGAGAGAGAGAGAGAAATCCAGTTCCAACCAAATTTAAGTAACTCTATATGTTTGTAATCTTGTGGTCTTGCTGTTATTAAACTTATTATTCTCTTTTAGCTTTGGAGATACGTGGGCCTCCCTTGTTTTTTATGATGCAATCTCTGTTTTATTCTATTGAATGGGTGTGATTATAATGATGCTTGACAGCTTTTTCATTTTTTTAGAAACCTTTTCTCTCTCTTCATTTTTTTTCAACCTTCTCTCTCCCTCTCTGATTTGCACAAAATTTAAACCTAAAAGAGTGCGCAAGGGTTGAAAGAGTCCTCTTCTGTTTATATCCTCCTGAGAAATTTTTGGTTGCTAGCTAAGTTCTGAAATGAGAAACGCTAGGTTTTCCTTCAGAAGTATTTGACATGACCATAGGAAAAAAACAAAAAACAAAAAAAAAGGGTCTCATGGAAACCCAATTGTCTAATTTTTTTTTTTCAAAAGCACAGTTTCTGATGCTTTTGCTTTCATCTTAGTTAATGTATATATATATATATATATCCCTATGTCAATATGGGTACCATGTGCTCTGCTTCTCACTTGCTTTTTCTCTGTTTCTTTTTTATAAGTAAGCAAGGTAGTTTGTTCTTCTATAAATGTGAAGAATAGAATATAAAAGATAGGGCAGAGAAGCAACAATTAAGAAACAACTGGGGCCCAAGACTTCAACTGAGTTTCAAGATTATATGAAGGATGTTAGTAAGAAAACTGGAAATCCCATTTCCACAAGCCTAACTACTTTGAATGAAACAGCAATGGCTGTCCACTGTTAGCATCAAAGAAAGCTATAATTCCTACGTTCCACAAACTATATCATCAAAATGAGATTCTTCCCCCTTTCCTGAGCATCTTCAAAGATTATATAAAATTTTCATAAAATCCATAATAAATAACAAGATAAATAACTTTTCTGATATTGACAAAAAATTAGCAAGAAACATGTTTTAATTGAATCTGTCACAAATTCATTCTGAATATCCCTTGGATCACTACAACTACGACTCTGGGTGACAAAATAGGACGCCTTACAAAAATGATTGATCGCAACTGCTGCCAAGAAGAAAATAATGAGATGCGAGAAGGGAGTCCATGCCTTAGTAGGATTTTGCAAATACTGCAACTTCCTCTGCTGGATTTCCAGTCATGAAGCATATTTTCGTACCCTGGGGTTGTTCGAAAGGGAAACACCTAAGTGTTGCGCCTGTCTCTTCTTTCACCCTTACCTCCTCTGCATCACTATAGCGTCGAACATAACAAAATTTCAGAGATGCACAGATACATATACATATCTATCAATACGTATCAAAAACGTGAGTCAGTCAGGATATAGTACCTTGCAGACCAAGGACCCCTTGCCCATTTTCCTTGAGAGATTGCTGCTTTGAGCTCATCATATGAGCTCACATCTACAATGTTACTGCAGAAAGAAACACTTTCTCATCAGCTTGGGATATGTTGGAAGCATCACAAAATTTGGAGTTAGACATGTAGACACTCCAATAAACGCACCTGAACGAATGTCCACTTTAATTTATGTGACCATCACCAACTACAATAGTAAGGATTCATGAAGCTTTACGGTGCAGGGTCATGAATCCTTACTATTGTAAGGAATCTCCACTTTACTATAGTAAGGATTCATGAATCCTTAATTAATGTGACAAAATCACCAACTACAATAGTAAGGATTCAAAAACATGAGTTAGGATATAGTACCTAGGTCTACAAGTAATTTGAAATTTTTATCTGATACTTGGATACATTTGGTAAAAGGATCATAACCTGGAATAGGTCCTGCAGAAGCAGGGTCCCAGGAGGGGTGGACTGGCAACAGACCTAGCTTTTGGCTGTGCTCAGACTAAAACCCACATTTTTCAAGCTGGCAGCCCAAGGTTTTTAACATCACACCAAGTGAGGGTCCCCACTTGGATCCATTTGGTACATTCCAAAATCTAAAGTATGAATTCCATCGTTTATATGTTCTCGGTTTAATATGGAGTTTTCAGACTGATATGTCTTGGTCTCTAGCATAATGTAAAGGATCAGCCGATCCCAGTCCGGATCGGCCGGTCCAACTCAGGATCGGCCAGGGACGAGCCACAATCCCTGGCCGATCCAAAAAAATTTGGAAGTCCATTGACTCGGACCGAGTCCGTGATGGATCGGCCGATCCAGCCGATCCGTCACAGAATCGGACCGAGTCGGACCAGATGATCCTAACTGGAACCCAAAACAGAAGAAGACGAAGGAGAAGAAGACGGAGGAAGAAGGAGAAGAAGAAGAACCCGTCTTTCTTTGCTCGATTTCTTCTGCTTCAGGCGTCTGACTTACGATTTCTGATCTTCGATCTGACATTGAGATAATGAAGGAGAGGTTTTCAAAGTTGCTGCTTGGTGAAGACATGTTGGGTTCTGGAAAGGGGGTTTGCACATGATCCTAACTGGAACCCAAAACAGAAGAAGACGAAGGAGAAGAAGACGGAGGAAGAAGGAGAAGAAGAAGAACCCGTCTTTCTTTGCTCGATTTCTTCTGCTTAGGGCGTCTGACTTACGATTTCTGATCTCCGATCTGACATTGAGATAATGAAGGAGAGGTTTTCAAAATTGCTGCTTGGTGAAGACATGTTGGGTTGAAAGGGGGTTTGCACTGCATTGGCGGTTTCAAACGCCATTACTAATCTCTGTGGTAGCCTGGTAGGGTTTATACTTGAGCTCTTATTTCTGGGTTGGGTTCAGTTTCTTTATTTGGATTGGAGATTGGTTTATCTC
>JAUPMG010294809.1:0-17254 GCA_031762675.1 Pachysandra terminalis | reverse complement strand
TATATATATATATATAAAATGTTATATTAATTTATAAAAATATATGTTTTTTCTTTTTTCTTTTTTTCTTTTATTTTTTGCCATTTTCATTTAATTTCTATTTAACCCAAACCAAATTCAACAAATTGAGTTAGGGTTAGGTTTGGGCTCAATTGATTTAATTTGAGTTCGGATTGGACTGGGTTTAGGTTAGCTGATTTTAATTTGGGCTGAACCCAAAATGAGTAGAACCCAGAAAAAAGATCATTATAGTAACGAGCTTGAGTAGACTCGGCTCAGTTAAAGCTTCTAGGTTTATATATAAAATTATACATCCATATTCTTATATCTTATATTATATATTTAAATTAAATATATATGTTAATATATTATATAATACAATAATAATCAACTATAATATTCTGCAACATTGCTGTGTGGATGGCCACACAACAATGGGACATAGTGGATCCGTGTGGCACGGCCTACAAACCGTGGCATGTGCGGGCACGACTTGGTTGGGCATGGCTCGACCGTGCCAGGCCACAGCCCAAGGAGGAACTAATGCTATGAATTAGTAGTGCAATTACAATGCATCTCCTATTAATAACTAAGACAACGTGGTATCAATCACATGACTGAGTTGGGTTTATTTAAAGTAAAAAAAGGTCGAGAAAAACAAAAAAACAATGAAAGCTCACAGAAGGTGCTCCACCACTATTAACAAAAAGAAAAAAGAAACAAAGTTAAATGCCCATTGATTCATGGTCCTCGTTCAATCAAGAATAAGAAGACAAAAGGGAGAGGTAGAGAGATGGATTCCCAGTTCTGGTCAGATGAGTCAACATTGAAACACAAATCGAGATTCGAGACCTTAACAGGAAATGCCTACACTGAAAAAGCTATGGCCAGTTACAATATAATTCTGACTATTGGTGCAGCTAAAGAGCCACTTCAGAGGAATATATGCCTGAGTTGGCGAATATGGAAAAATAAAATAGAAAGATTTAAAACTTGTTAAAGATAATGATTTATTACGAGTGGATTGTAATTCAGTTTAAACAAATTTGCATTCTTTTAATCCTTAAATCATGAGATGGTTTGATATAAATATATTTTATCTTTTTACAACATACCTGGAAATTAAAAAAAAAAAAAATATGATTCTTCCCATATTAAGTGAATAAAAAAAATATGATTCTGCCCATATCCATACATACACACACCCATATATATATATATATATATATTTGAATTTTGGAGTTTTTAAGAATATATGCATGCGAATCATTTTGATCGGAGAGGAGCTCTTTAGGACACTCCTTAGATGGATCATAAGACAAATTTTGTATTTAATTGATAATCTAAACTCTTTGGTTTCAGAAGGATATAATTTTTCTTTTTTCTTTTTGGGGCATGATCCATTGAAGAACAACTAAATACACATCTCAGAATGCAGATGAGCTATCACTAATACTATTTTTTGCTTCAATCTCATTAAGCTTTGAGAAAAACCCATTTTGAATATATATATATATATATATATATATATAATTAATTTTTTTTGGTGGCATGGAACCTCGACCCCACATAGTAGGAAACAGGTAAAACCTTGGATACATGACCCCACCCACAAAGATCAGATATCCAGTAAGCTCGGAGACTCGAACCATTGAAAAAGAATAAGAGAGATTCAATTCTTATGATCATGTATAGTAGGATGGTGAATACTATACTAACCTCTTCACCTAATTTCATTTTATCATCCACGGTGCTCAAAATAAAAACCCATTAAGTTTCTAATTATCTTCTATTAATGATACTTTTATTAGTCTAATTAAACACAAATATTGGTATTAAACATAAATACAGAACCCCACGTAAGGGAATTTCCAGAGAGACTAGGCTAATGCACCACCCACAATATATATAGATAGCCACCACAGTACAGATTACATTCTAGGTATTCATATAATATTGACTCTGCACTATAATACTATATAAATAAATGCCTAGGGCTGTGTATTTTTGTTCATTTTGTCTCCATTTCCCAATGCATCATCTCTTTTCTCCTTCCTTCCCCTCATAGCCATGGATCAGAGACCCACCCTGTGATGAAAAGAAGACAAAACAAGGCTTTGGAGAAATTAAGGTTTGCACATTTAATATCATTTCCAATTGTTTCACATCTTATATATCTATATATACACACACACACAAAGGCTTGTTTGTTTGTTCTCTTTCAATGATCTTGTGATCTTAGGTGGGGTTGTTTGTATCTCTCTGCAACTTCTTTTACCATGTGCCCAGTCAATGGATCTCAAGCAGTCATTGGTGGTAGTACTGAGCATTTGGGATCCAAGGATGGAGAAGACAATTAAGAAAGAAGGAGAAGTACAGGAGAATATGATGGCTTCATCTATAGGTTTCTTCGACGGCTGCCGGTGAACGAGGTAAGACAGTTTTTCTGTCTTTCTTTGATCTCATTCTCTCAATATTTTTTGTTTTTTCTTTGTTTTCCAATCGAAAATACGTAGCTTTCAGGTTGAAGCTTTAAGGGCTTTTGTTAGTTTTAACAAACTTAATGGTTTCTTTTTCCCTTTTTCTGGCCTTATATTCTGTTACAAGGGAGATGGTAAGTAGGAGACAGCTCTCTCTCTCTCTCTCTCTCTCTCTCTCTCTCTCTCTATATATATATATATATGAGAGCTGGTTTGCTTTTTCAATCTCTCTCTCTCTATATATATATATGAGAGCTGGTTTGCTCTCTCTCTCTCTCTCTTCTCTCTCTCTCTCTTCTCTCTCTCTCTATATATATATATATATATGTGAGAGCTGGTTTGCTTTTTCCGGTGAAGGGTATGCCGGAAAAGTTGAAATCGTTCAAGGGCAGTCTGACCAAAGTAAGAGTTATTTTGAACAGAAAGCTTACATATACCAAAGAGGATCCCGATTCACCAAAGAGTAATTGTCTCCAGCTTCACTGCTTTTGAAATCGTCCGTACCATTTTGGTTAGGATAACCCCACATTCCAATCCATACATAAATCGTCCGTGGACATGACCTGTTATTGGGCCACAGTCACGATGCGTAGTGGCATTTTCGTAATTCTCAATAAACTCGAAGTCCCTTGACTCTCCTTAATTGGGATGTGTGTATCCCTACTCAGGCTTTAGCTATGCCAAAAAAAAAAAAGAAATTCCCTGTCAGGATATCAGGGATATGATAGTAACTACGATTTTTATCTTAAAAAATAATAATATTAATAATAAAACATATAAAATAAAGAGTATTTTATCTGAAACGAAAATGATGAAATATCATCTAGAGTGTGTTTATAGTCACCTATCAACTGATTTTTTTTTTTAATGATAACGTGAGGAACAACTGGATGTGTAGTGAGCATGCGTACATGCGCTAGCTGATATTCCATCAACTGATTTTTCTTTTACTGATCACGTGGAACAATTGGATTTATAGCGAGTATATGCACACGTTCTAGTTGATATTCCACTATTTCTGCTCCAGACAATATGCTTTCGTAAAAATAAAAAGTTTCCTTTCCCTTCAAAGCTTGCTCAAGGTAAAATTTCATAGTCCCCGTTGTATCTCAAACAGAAATTCTACCCTAATCCCCTCTGCAAAACCATTTTTCTTTTATCTTTTATGCTTGTGTGTATGTGCGCGCACGCGGTGCACCAGATTGATGTATAAGGTGATGCAGGTGGTAGAGGAGCTAACATCTATAGCAAAGATTTCGTACCCAATAATGGTAACAGGCCTGATCCTACACTCCAAGTCCATCATTTCCGTGCTCTTCTTGGGTCATCTGGGCAACATTGAACTAGCCGGAGGCTCACTCTCAATGGGGTTTGCAAACATTACAGGCTACTCAGTCATCAAAGGACTATCAATGGGGATGGAACCCATTTGTTGCCAAGCCTATGGAGCCAAGAGATGGGCAGTTCTCAGCCAAACCTACCAAAAAACTGTTTTCCTTCTCTTGCTCGCGACGATCCCTATATTACTCTTGTGGATAAATATGGAATCCATTCTGCTTTTTTTAGGTCAAGATCCAACAATCACTTCAGTGGCTAGGGTTTACATAACCTTTTCGATCCCTGATTTGCTAGCCCAAGCCCATCTCCACCCTTTAAGGACCCAAAGCCTAACCACACCGCTCACAATAGCTGCTGCTTGCTCAATCATCCGACACCTTCCGATCAACTACTTCCTTGTCACATACTTGAAATTAGGTGTCAAAGGAGTTGCTTTAGCCTCAGCTTGCAACAGTTTGAACCTGAACCTGGGCCTGTTACTGTATCTCTCTCTTTCGGAAACAGCAATAAAGCCTTGGGATAGAGTGGTGGCGTCCTCGTTCTTTCAAGGCTGGGGTCCCTTGCTGACTCTAGCGCTGCCGAGCCTGTTGTCTGTGTGCTTGGAGTGGTGGTGGTACGAAATAATGCTGCTTCTGTGTGGGCTGCTGAGCAATCCACACGTCAGCATTGCTGCGATGGGCATCCTTCTACAAACAACGGGGTTTATATACGTACTTCCCTATTCGTTGAGCCTTGGTTTGTCGATACGCGTCGGCCATGAGTTGGGTGCTGATCAACCTAGTAGGGCCCAATGGGCAACCATCGTTGGGCTCGTTGTAGCATTATGACTAGGCCTGGCTGCCTTCGGGTTTACAAGTGCTGTGAGATACTCTTGGGGGAAGATGTTTACAGGGGAACCTCAGATCCTCGCATTGACATCGATTGCGCTTCCAATACTGGGATTCTGTGAACTGGGGAACTGTCCCCAGACGGCTACGTGTGGTGTCTTGACCGGATCTGCAAGGCCGAAGACAGGGGCACGGATAAATTTCTGCTCTTTTTACCTTATCGGATTGCCGATTGCAGCTCTCACGGTGTTCAAGCTCAAGATCGGTTTCCTGGGACTGTTGTTTGGTCTCTTTGCTGCACAAGCTTCCTGCATGTGTATGATGGCGTACACTTTGATTCGAACAGATTGGAAGCACCAAGCTAAGAGAGCTAAGGAACTGACCCAGGCTGCAGGAGAAGAGGAGGATGATTTGGAAGTCAGCCTACTCCACTAGGATCTAAACCAGATTGGAAGCACCAAGCTAAGAGAGCTAAGGAACTGACCCAGGCTGCAGGAGAAGAGGAGGATGATTTGGAAGTCAGCCTACTCAACTAGGATCTAAACCTGTAGATCATTATGAAATGAGATGGATTCATCACTCAAAATGCCTATTGCTTGAATCCAAGTTTGAGAGTGTCGTCACAGCGAAAAAAAAAAAATCATTCACTGAAGCAGATTAAATTGTATCTAAGCATAATTGTTTTTCCTTGTAGGAGGAAAAAAGAAGATATTCAAGGCATAGGCTGACAAATCTTCTATTTTTTTCACTATTCAATAACAACAATACCCAGTCACAAGGTAGGTCAAGAATTGATCATTGGCACACCTAATTCATACAATGCTAATAGCCAAACCACTATGAAAAATAAAGGCATATTTCCTAGTTTATGGAAGAGGATATGCTTATTTTTTTTTTCTGAAGAAAAGAGAAGGTACTTATGTTCTCAACAAACCCAGAGAACTGCAGTTTGGGGATACATTACATGGATACCCTCCCTTGCCAACGACATCTTCATCGCTGCAGGCTAATTTACTCCGGGGTTAATGAATTTATAGACTGGAGAAAAGGCCTTAGGCATGCAGATCTTTGTTTGAGTTCCATGCAGGGTCTTTCGGGGCAACCCCGTCAGTTACAGTCCCAGTTCCATTTTCCTCATTTAACAAAGGATCGGATTCATTTTCTTTTGCCTGGAGTCATGAGAAAAAAGAGAATGAGCAGAGAGTATTTGAAAAAAAAAAAGCCAATATCAATAAATAGTTCTATAAAAAGGATAATATGTATTGGCAGCGAGCAGTTGAAGGCACAAAACTTAGATTCAAAGAGAGGTGGTGGGATGAGAACCAATAGTGTCCCATATTAATTGCAAACAGAACTTACTATCGAACAAGTTCCATCAGGAGACCTTTTGGATCAAAATTCTAGATAGCATGAATATGAAATTAAAACACTCGCCACATTTTCTCTAATTTCTCGAATTATATAACAGATTGTGATTAAGAATTTAAGATAATGACCCTTTTGATAGTTAAGATAATGATCTATTAAATCTCCAACAGTGATCCTGCAGAACTTGGCTGCAAGGTTAGCAGCTTTCCGTCCTCTTGTACTACATTGTGGCCCCAAATCAGTGTGGCATCTGACCAGTAAGAGATTAAATACATGATTTATTTCAAGAAGAAGGATTGCTTAGCCAATGGGGGCAAAAATTGCTATTCATAATAGCACCCTCTCTAACCTCCCTTCTTGGTCCTTTCTCTTGTCCATTACAGACACTGCTACTCTCTATCACAGACACCACTATTTTCCCTTACTAAGAAAAAGAAAACTAGTGTCCAAGTTCAAGAAGAATATTGCATTAAATGGCTTGGAGATTTGAGGATGAGATTCATCTTTGTAACTTGTGTAATATCTAGCCCTAGAGTTGGAGTTTGGAAGTTGGGAACTCGAAAGAATTCTTGGAAGAAATTCATCTCAAGCTGAAAGCATGAAATTCGTCTCCTCTTCACAGCTTTCCCAGATCTTTACTCAAAAAGCAGCCAATAGAGTGGGTTCTAGATGTTAAGAAAAAGGTTATCGATATGATCAAAGGGCCTGATATTAGAAGATTAGCCCAATGATTGGGAAGTGAATTCATTTGCCGATGTCAATCTCGTCTTTAAGAGCTCAACCAAGCTAACTAGGAAGATAGACGTGTCTGGAAGTGGGAGTCCAAAAATAGATTTTCAGTCAAGTCATTCTTTTTGGTGTTGGCTAACCCTTCCCTTTCCATTCCATGCAAGTTTGATACTATTTCATCCTGGCTTCAAATGGGGCACTTGTTCCCTAGCAATATGACCAACTTTGACTCAAGCTAAGAGTTCATGCAGATTTTTATTGTCAATACTTACATAGCAGAAGTCGGTTCTTAGCAAACAATGCATTTCCTATGCAAGCTGAGGTCTTTGCTCGTACATCCTTGTCTCATCTTGTATTCTGTTTCTATAGTATCTTCCTCAATAAAATGCACTAGGGCAATTTTGTTTCCCCCATCTTCTAGCGATATAAAGTTTCATTACTTAAAAAGGGAAAAGAAAAAAAAAATTCAAGTCATTTGGACCCACAGTTTGAGCTATCAAACACTTGCCCTAATTCATATGTAAGATTATGGATCAAGCTGATGACATACGATATGTTTCATTGATGTGTCAGATGCATGACCACTTGATGACCATGTGACTTCCTCTTAAGTGACCACGTTATGAACATATGCAATATAATGGAAAGAGGCAAGAGTAATAGGTGGTACCTGAGACAATTGTGCTGATGCTTCACCAGCTTTTTGCTGGCTTTCGAGAGAGCAACAGTATGAATAAAGTATCATGCCAACTAAAGCAATCAGAATTCCCAAAATATTCCGCCAGCTAAATGGATCGCGAAGTAAACAATAACCAAAAGCCAAAACCAGGCATGTTTTCAGATGTCCCAGAACCTGATAGGTGACAGGAGATGTCTTTCCAATCACAAGAAATGTGCTAAAATTAACAGAGACAGAGATCAGGCAGGATAGAACGATGAAGACCTGCATAGAAATTGCAGATAGGATTATAGAATTTGAACAAAGAACTTAAGGAAAGAAAATGCTGTCAAATAGAATCTTAATGCTCACCAGCACTTGAGGTGTATATTTGAAAGCAAAGACATTTTGATTAGTCAGAAGCCCATCTAGAAATGGACCGGTGACAAATAGGGTAATTGCCTGATAGGGGCAAGATTGATACAGGAGTTGGGTTGAAGACACCTTAAATCTCTTCTGGATGGTATTGGTCATCTAAGAAGAACTGGTTAAGATCTTAAACAAGAACGAAAATTTTACAAAACTGAGAAAGGAAATAACAATAATAATAAAAATAATAACCATTCAACACTGCATATATATATATCCAAATTCCATTTCTTCTGCAGACTTTCTCAACAATATTCAGTACTCGTATAGCAGATTTTAATGAATTTACACCAACGGCATAACAGTACACGTGATCTAAATGCAGAAGCATGGGCCAACCATTTAAGGTCCCATAATTGAGGTCCCTATGCTAAATAAAATTGATTAGAAAGTAATAAACATCTTTTCTAGGATCTTTTCTATATTATTTGATTACTTCTCCGGACCATCCAGAAGAATGTGATATACCTGATGCCCAATCATTCAGCTGGGATAGTTTTTAGGTTTTGTTTAGGCTGCATTTGGCACTCCTTAATAAAGTGGTTATTTGCACTTTTAACTTATTAAAGAACTTTTTTAAGTCACAAGTGCATTTGGTAATGATGAACGGGTAAGTTCCTACCCGTAAGTGTAGTGTTTAATCTCGGAATTCGGCTCGGGATCGGCCGAGACGGACCGGCCTGAAATTAATTTAAAAAAAAAAAAAAAACTTGGATCGGAATGATCCCGAGATGGATCGCCCGATCCAACTCGGGATCGGCGATCCATCTCATTCCAATCCAAGCAACATGGGATTTTTCTCGTCTCGGGGATCGTCCCCAACCGATCCTTTACACCATGCGCGTAAGTAGTAGAGGAAGATAGCCCATAGGAAGAGGTTGCTGAGAACAACTTCTCCTTTAACACTTATGCGGGAAGTTGGTTTCTAAACATTAGCAAAACTTTGAAAATGGGACTTCTAACCCTAAACACATTACTAAACCTTTTGAAAATAACAATTTTATCTTCAAGTTTTAAGATAATTTCTATCAATTTGTCTTGATAAGGCATATTGATTCTGCAAGTTCAGATTAAATTTTAATTGTTTGAACTCAACACCGAAGCATATTCTTAGATTAGTTCAAACTGAAAGATTGAATGCATGCAAGATATTAACAGAAGCCATTGTACTTGAGGATACAATCTGAGCAACGCATGTTGTAACAATTGCAAGCAGAGATAGGACAGAACCCAGAGTATTGAGCTGCAGATCAGTCACAGTAGCAATTCCAACACCCAGGAGAAGAATGGCAAGTGAGAACTGGATACTCTTACTGTGAAAAGGTTTTAGAAAAAAGAAAAATAAAAGTCTCAGAATAGAGCTGAAATCATAGGTGAGGATATATCTAATGTTGAATTATGACCAAAAAACTGCAGATGGAATTAATTCAAAATCATCAAAAGAACTAGAATAAAGAAACCAGAGGTATGGATATATATTCGTGCTAGATACGGAAAGTCCAGAATATTTTTTGGAACGTCCAGAGATTTAAACATACATAAATCACAAAAACATAAAGTTCATCCGGAAGTTAATGCAACAGTAATAAAAGTGTTACTAACATATTGTATTATGTAAAGAAATCAGACGAAAGATACATTACTGTTGCGATATTAATTACGTCTTTGATCCTCTTCCTGCTTTTACTAGTTACTACATTTGCAGAGTTTAAACAAATAAGTATTTGACATTTCTGTTGAAACTGCATTGTTCAAGGAGTAATATAATACAATTCTTTACAAGAGTATGTGGTATGTAACAGTTCCTTTTCCCCGTTTTTTTTTTAAAAAAAAAAAATCCTCTAGCATTTTGGTTGAACTTTTATGTAGTCACTTCTCTATCTCGATTTTCTCATAAAGGGTTCCCTCCCCACAGGTCCAATACATGAGGTAGTGGGGAAGAAGGGTAAGATGATGTTTGCTATCTGTTATTTGCCATTCTTTGGTCTCTATGGAGTGCGAGGACACGAGGGTCTTTAAGTCAATCTTGACCCAGCCCTTGGTTGCTGAGATGACATCTCTAGTAGCTTCATGGGAATGCATGTTGTAAGAGTTCAGAGATTTAACTGTTTCTGAGGTCTGGAGAGAGTGGGCCACTGTTTCCCTTCTTCACCTACTATGAGAAGATGTATGTAGACTTGGAACCCTCCAAGGAGGGGCGTTAATAAGCTGAATTTTGACGGCTCTTCATTAGGCAACCCAGTCCCATCAGGCATAGGAAGTGTATTTAGGTCTACTAGCAACGTGAATGCTCACAAAGTGAGTTATATGCCTTATCAATGGGTTTGAGAGAGGCCAGGGTACAATGATTCAGTGATTTGTCAGTGGAGGGTGACTCATCTATGGTTATATCGTGTTCTTGTTTACTAGCTCTTGCTCTTGGAGGCTTTTTAGTCATTTTGTCAAATTGGCTCAGTCTTTGAAAAATGGGTTGAATACCTCCTCCCATGTGCCAAGGTAGGCAAACAATTTAGCGGATAGGCTTGCCAATAGAATAGTTGACTCTTTATTCTTGGGTAATTCTTTGGCGGAGATGTTGAGTGAGTTTTTAGAGTGAGCTAAGAAGGTGCTGGGTTTGTAGTTATCTATTACTTTCTCTGTTCCTTCTTGGTAGTTTCTTGTAATTTTGTCCAATTTTGTTTTTTGTTTTTTGTTTTCTGTTTTTTTTTTCCTGGGTAGCTATTCCCGATTTGGGATGTTGTTCCCTTTGTTTTTGATGTAAATTCTTTTTCTCTTCCTTAATACAATTCTTCATTATGCAAAAAAAAGTTAAAAATAAAGAACCACCAAGGTTGTAATACTTTCGTATGATTAATAAAAGATATGATGTGTGAATTAATAGGAGATGACTGTTGAGGGGATGCAGTATATCTGTTTTTCTAAATTTGTTTTCCGATTACATTACAGTGTGATGCAGTTTCTTCTTGTTGGTTGGATATCAATGGACGTTTTGTAATCCTATGTTTTTTGCTTGGTTGGATATAGATGGAAGTTTTGTAATCCTATTTTTTTTCTTAGTAAAAGAATTTCGTTAATTATAACAAATATAAGAATTGATGAGGGAAGTTCTTCCATAATTCATGGTACAATATGTAGGAATACTGAATAGAAGCAACTCATTGAAATCAATTAAACATCAAATGGATATAATCCGTCCCACATGGTGATTCTATCCTAGATACTCTATTAACTCTCTAACATGCATAATAATGGAAAATTAATAAGTGCAAGTTATGAAGTGATTTCAGATTTTCCAAGGAGGCAAGGACATCTTGCCAAGTTGTAATAAGATGGAGACACCACAATAAAATATCTTTTTCCATTGTTTGAAAGAAAAGAAAGGCAATATTTTCAATGTAATAAAAAAAATCTAAATATGCCTTTGAAGCGTAGAAAAAAAAAATGATATCTAATTGAAACAAAAGGAAGCGTGACTGGAAAATCAAAAACCTTATACAAGTTCCATGGACAAGCCAATGAACAAACTCTAATTCAAGAAATTGCAACAAGAGAAACTGGAGTCGAGAAATCCTAGCAAGCAAGTGCTGAAATTATTAAAATGGATGATATACTCTAGAACACAAGACTACAAACCAATCGCCTATGATGGTTGCAGCTAAATGACTGACAAGGCAAAAAATCTGGCATTACAGACAAACAAAGGTCAAAATTGACAAATTAGATTGGTCATGCTGACCCTATCGCAAGTTCAATATACATAAACATAACTAAAAGAAAGTCAAAAATATCATCACCAACAAATTAGGTATTGGTTCAAAAGTATCACATAATTTGAGATTTACAAAAATGCACATTCAAACAGTAAGCAACTTTATCATGGTAAATGGTGTGTCATCAGAACAGACCTGAATCTCTTCCTAAAGAAAAGGGTCTCCAAAAGAACAGTACAAGGAATGATTGCCAGCTTTGTCATCTGGAATACACAAAGGCAATTAAACAACAGGTCACAGAGTGCATTCTCCATTTGTAAAGAAATAAAGAATGACAAAACACAAGAGTCAATGACCTTAATTTGAATAGGACTCCATCCAAGAAACATAATCACGATGATGAAACATTGAAAAGTTGTAAATTTTCAGATATTATCAACCCCAAATGATGTAACAATATTAATCAAGGAAAGAAACTAATCATCTTCAGACCAATAGTCATAACACAGACAGAGAAATTAATGATTCCTCAAGAAGCAAACACGGTAGCTTGTGACAATATTCATAAAACCGATGCTGCTATGGTTCTACCTATCACACTAAGTAGCCAATATTTTAAGTCAGAAAAGCACAAACAGTATTCTACGGTCCTCAACTCCAAAATAGAGTTGTCAAGTATAATGGATTTTTTGATAATGTACAAAGTAATCAAAATATTAGAACTGTGGTTTCCAAGAGAAAAAGATGGAAGAATAAAGCTACCTGGTAGAAACCAACGGAATTGAACCCCAAACTAAGATTCAAAAGACCAATAGAGATCCCATTTAATATGCCGAAACCCATCACAGCCCTTGCATCAAAAGGTTTGTGTTCAAATAAATTCATCCATAATGCCACATGAAGCGAACAGAAAGTGACTAGAAGATGCCAGCTTGTCAAAGTTGTGGCTGCAAAACACAGAAAGAAGTAAGAATGACAGATCGACATATTATGAAGTATAAAATCAACATATCATAGCTTATGAGCACCATTATTTTCTGTATCCAAATTATATCGCATCAAAAGTTAAGATATACATAAAAAAACTTACTCTTTATACACCCTCACTAGGGGGGGGGGAAGGAAACAGAGCACAAGGTCCTCAAAAAACTAATTCAATGGAATAACCATGAATATTAAGATATTGTTTCCTGAATAGATTTTCTGCTAGAATCCCCAATGGCTTGGAACTGCTTATGGAAAGTTAAAAGTAAACTAAAAGCAATTAATGCTGAAATGGATTCTTGAAATAGTAAGTGCCATCATTTTCAGAGAAGGATCCAGATAGTGTGGTACTCTACATTGTCACAATCATCAGCTTTCAATTACCAAACTATTTTTGCTGTCTGAATGAATTCTGTCTTGCCATGCTACTATTTACATACATACTGTGGCATTCTATATCCTCCAAAAAATTTCTTCAACAAATAGACTTGTAGAAGTCGATGCATCCAATTTTTATCCAACAAGTGATAAAAACTTATGATCTATTAGATTGCATTCATAAGGATTAATTCTACTTTTGTTCCTACAAAATAGGGTTCTACATGCAAATATAACATTATTACGTTTATTGATAGCATTGTCTGTCTATATGGCACAAGATAGCAAATTACATAGTCATTTAATGCTTTCAACTGGATAAAGTAAGTTTTTTTTTGGGTGACATGGAACCCTGACCCACTTAGTGGGGATATGGTAAACCCTGGATACATGACCCCCCACCCACAAGGACCATATATCAGGTAAGCCCGGGGACTCGAACCTGGGACCTCCAGTTCCTGAGCTGGAGAGCCTGCCAGTTGAGCTAACCCGTGTGGGTTAAAAAATGATTGTATAGAGCCGAGTAGGCAACCTCTACCTTTTATTGTTTCTAGTATCCGGCAATGCCGGATAAATAAACTCAAATTCATATTGATGCAACAGCACAATAAAAATCCTGAAAAACCTACAACTACCTAGATACAAGTGACAATGCTCCACACACCTCAAAAGGAAAAGAAAAATTATGAAACTTGACATATTGGCTCTTGATGATTTTTTACAAAGATGATTGTATCAACCATGTGCAAGGAATCGTTTATGAATTTTCCATCCATTCCCGTCTAGGTATTTTGTAGTATCAAATGAGATGACAATATATATATATATATATATATATATATTATATATGTGTGTGTGTGTGTGTGTTAATATCAAATGGGATGACAATATATGTGTGTGTGTGTGTGTGTGTGTGCGGAAAGGAAGGCATGTCTACATAGGTTGCCAATTGAAATTTAGAAAGCCAAATTACTTTTACAAAGCTAGAACAAAATTATAGTGCGTGAATACAAAGTGTCACTTGCACGAACTTCGGACGTATCTTAATCATATGTCAGTTGTTATGACAGTAACAGTCCCAACATGATAGTACAATTGAAAATGTTCCACCCAAATTTAATATCCATAGTCTGGAATCAATAACGATATCTTGACAACATCTCTTGGATCTGATATGTGATATCATACAAAAGTGTCGTTATATAAGATAACCCAACTGAGAGAAGTTAGCGCATGTTACGATCCTAAGTGTTAAGGGCTCAACTAAATAAGTTTCCATTAGTCCCGGGGCTTTTGGAACACCGCTTAGGTCCAGAACAATTGCTATCAGAGCAGCTACCACGACATGGGTTCGAGTCACATAAAAAAAGGGCTACCATCATGTCAGTGTCGAATCTGTCGATAGAGTGGGCCACTGTGGATGTCGGCTACAGTAGCGTTCCTAAGTGTTAAGGGCTTAACCAAATAAGTTTCCATCAGTCTTGGGGCTTTTGGAACAACGGTTAGGCCCATAACAGCGCACCATATAATTACACGTCTCTTCGGATCATCATGAACTAACTATAGTAACTGCTAAATATGAGGCAGGCTCAAGTCTAATGCTGCAACTTATGCTACATAGAGTTCTAATTAGAAACATAAGAAAGAAAAAGTCAAGTTTTCTGGACTACATATTTGGTATACAAAGAATGGGGAATTGAAGCAATGTCAAAATTAAATCCTATACAACATTCCAGTAGTATCCCTTTTCCTCTGCTTTTTTGTGTGAAAAAAAATATGAAAGAATCTAAATAACTCAAAAAATGCTAAGTACTCAAGAAGAAACTTTCTAGGAAACATTGTAAAGATCTAGATAGTTAACAGATTGTTCACTTACCAAAAGTAAAACCTAGAGAACTAATAAGCGCCTTGTTACAAATCACGATCGACACGGACGAAACCACTGACAGACTCAACGCTCCAATGGTTCCCAGCTGAAACCGTGCGCTCTCTGTCATTTTCTCTCTGCTCCGATCACCGCCTCCTGGATCTGGATCTAACACTCTACTCATGAGATCACATCTCCTACTTCAACCAAAAAAGGAATCGAGAAACTAGATTGATTTCAAACGAAATTCATACCTAATTCCGATATTGTTCCAGAGATCGTGAAATCAGAACGGAGACCAACAAACTGCAAAAAAGATTGATATTCAAAGAAATCGAATCCAATCATAGCAAATTCAAAGGAAATGAGAAAAAACTATACATAAATTCAGCAATTGAAAACCCTAGATCTACTCCATACTATGATTCAGTAGAGAGAGAGAGAGAGAGAGAGAGAGAGTGTCGGTTCAATGACGTGAAAGATTATAAACATACACTCTCCTTTTGAGACTCCTCGGATAATTCAAAAGGCTTTGATTCAGATCGTTGAAACTCTGTTTTAATCTTCTCTTCCTTTATATATAATTTTTCCTTTCAGATGTCAACAGACTCAACACGGTGAAGTTGAAACTTGAGAGACAGAGTGGGCGAGAGAGAGAGAGAGAGGCGCTTGTGTTTGCATCTTCTTCCCATTTTAGCCCGTTCTATGTGGCTTTATATGAAAAAGTTACGAGGAAGGGCCCGCCCTAAAAGATTTTCTAGAACACATCCCTCGTACTAATTCTGCTAACAATTTGCGCCTCCTAATTTTTCCTTTATGGATAAATAGTCTGGAGTACCTACAATTCAGTTAAATAAAGGCATCCAACACACGGGAGCGGATTTAGTGTGGGGTAATTCCCTGTGGGTTCCTGTGGGGTAGAGACACTCCATGGGATGAAAATACCATTTCACCCTTTATGGTAGGACCCACAAAGATAAAATGGTATTTTCACCCGTAAACTCTCTACCCCACAGCAACCCACGGGAGATTCCCTACAGCAGATCCCGTCTCCCAATGGACTAACGGGACGGATTGCCTTTTAAGCTATCTAACAGGCAATCCGGTGTGATGTAGATAATACTGGGGCGAAATGGTATTTTCGCACCTCAGATGTAGGCCAAAGGTGCAAAAATACAATTTCGCCCCGGTATTGTCCCACATCGGGAGTGCCTGTTAGCTATCTAATAGGCAATCCGACAACACGGTTTTTTTTTTTTTTTTTTTGATAAGAAAACCTACTTTATATAACTAATCAACCATGTACAAGATGAACAGTAGATTTGTCCAAATAGTCAAATTTAAGAACATATGTAAGGAAAAAAATGAGGTTTAACCATTCAAACACGAGCAACTATCTAAGACATAGTTTGTCAAGCAGTCAGTAGCATAATTTCCTTCCCTATACGTGTGGAGGAAAAGGACTTCATCAAACTGTTCAAGAAGAGAAATAGTATAGTCCATCAGTTCTTGGATTTCCCAAGAGAAGGAACCTTCAGATTTATGAAACCTCTTGATAATCAGAAGGGAATCTCCCTCAATAATTTGTTTCTTAATATTTCAATGAATCGCCAGCATCACACCCTCGTAGCATGCAACAGCCTCAGCCATAACCGATGAGGCAAACCCGATATCCAACGTAACAACACCCATGAATCTTCTAAGACTGTCACGACAAATTGCCTCAGGACCAGCCACATCGGGATTATTACGAGCCGCACCATCGAAATTCATCTTGCAAAAATCATCATGAGGGAATCTCCAGAAAACATTCAAAATTTGGCAAAAGCTCCGTCCATCACACATCATCTTCTGATCCGCAATCATCATTTTTGAGTCCTGTAACAAGCAATAGAAAATAGTAACTGTTTTTGGAATAAAAGGCTCTCTACCTTCAAATATAGTTGCATTTCAACACAAGGCGAAAAACTTATAGTGAAGGTTTCGTTTTAGACTTTGCTTTGGAGAATTATCACGATTTCTTCCCCTTCGTCCCTACAATATCTTTGGTTTATACATGATTTAACATAAGAAGTGTTTTTTTTTTTTTTTTTTTTCCTGGGGATAATAATAATACATGGAAGAATTTGTTTAATGAGAGAGTAATAATTGTCAGGACCCCATATTTAACCATTTTCTAAGTATAGAGGTTTCTCTTTTTTAGTAAAAAGTAAAGAATTTCACTTGTAAACTTAGGTTGTATTTGGGACCCTGAAATATTTCAAGAGACAAGAAAAAAAAAAACGTTAAAAATAAAGAGAAAAGAAAAAAAAGTACATTACTTTCAACTGTTTGGTTGAATAGAGAAAACTATAAAGAACATGCTTTCTCTTATTTGATTGCGTAAAGAAAACTAAAATGAAAATTAGTCAGTTTTTTATATTAGCCATATAAAATGATTGCATAGATTACAACATGAAATACAAGCATGTGGTGGTGGTGGTGGT
>JAUPMG010294799.1:0-17254 GCA_031762675.1 Pachysandra terminalis | reverse complement strand
TTTCTTAACGAAATTTCTCCGTCTCGATCCAATTCCGGTTCACTGTACGAAGGATGAACCGGGACGAGTCGGGTTCCTTTATCTTATACATATGTGGAATTGTGGATTTACGAGAGAGCCGACTCTATCCTCTGTCCTTGACAAGCAGACCATCCGGTCCATCCTTATTGGGTCCAAACTCCTCACCTCAAGCTTAATTTATCTTGCCAATACATATGTGACACGTCAAGGTTACATTGTGAGGTAGTTGATCAGTCAATCAAAATTGCCTCCCTAAAAGGAGTAAAGGGGTCGGTTTTAGCAAACCTTATTTCGACCCACTTTATCAAAACCACTCTCCAACCGAAACCGGATGGGCGGGGCAGACCCGCTTTTATCATATAATACACTATAAATAATTGTTAATTTTTCATCCGAAACCGGCTAGGCGGATCAGACCCGCTTTTATCAGATCATACACTATAAATAATTGTTAATTTTTCATTTTAAAAAAAGTTAAGGATTAATTCCACCTACATCCTCTCATATTTCTGATAACTGCATATACATTCCTTATATTTTCGAATATTCCACTTACACTCCTAAAGGCTTCCCCTTCGTTAACTTTCCATCTTATCAACTAACAAAAATTACTGATGCTATTCATTTTTTTACTTTTATTTATGGACTTTATTACCTTTGAACTAAAGTCAGATACTTAAATATTAAAAAAAATAACAATAACTTATGGATCATATTACCCTTGAACTGTTCAAAGTCTGATACTAAAATATTAAAATATATATGTATATATATTTGCTCGATAAGATTTTAATCATATTTGTATTACTTTATTAGTCTACTAAGAGGTAAAAAAAATTTCCAAAGATAAAACTGATAGGATAACTTTTATCCTAAAAATTAATTTTTACTCATTTAAATATAATATTTAAGACAGGGTTAAAAAGATAAATAAGCATACTTTGTTAACACCGTTACTAACAAATAGGTATAAGTGGAATATCAAAAAACACAAGGTATATTTGTAATTGTCAGAAATGTAAACGTAAGAGGAATTAGCCCCATAAATAAACTTCAAAAAGTAAAAAAAATAAACTTCAATTTTAAGGCAAAATTAATAACTCCCTAACATTTTTAGTATGAATCCAAACCAAGAAAGCTTCTATGTTTTTCTCCCTTCTAACCTAGCCCTTAAACTGTGAAGAGTGAAACTCTGAAAGACCAAACAATGAGCAAAATTGATTACTCTTGGTTAACTGTCTTCATCTGCAAGTTCAATGCATCCAGCAACTGATATGTAGCTTCACAATCAACTTGAGAATCATCCCCATACAAGAATCTATGGATGGACCCACCCACCTCAACACAGATCTCCCCAGCCATCTTCCTCAAGCCCCCAGTTCTCATCACCCTCCTCACATTAGCTGTCTCATTTCACAACCCAACTTCTGCAAACATGTTTGCAACCATCACCAGATTTCCACTCCTTCTGGGCTCTAACTCAAGTAACCTCTTTCTCACCTTAACCCCCACATCATGACCATCACTAACATCATGGATGCTGCATGCACCAAGCAATGTCTTCCACACAACTGAATCTGGTTCGATGGGCATGTTCAAAATGAAAGTATAAGCCGCTTTAAGACGATCTGAACGACCCAAGATATCACCATGGAACCATAGTGTATCATCATAGGTTCTATGCCATGCACATGCTTCATTTCTCGGAAGAACCGATAGCGGCGTCGACCAACCCAGCATGGCTACAGGCACAGAGGACTCCAATGAGAGTGACATATTTTGGGCGTATTGAACAATTTTTCATTTCTGAGAAAAGATCAAGCGCTTCCTTGGCCAAACCATTTTGAGCCAAACCCATAATCATTGCACTTCATGTCCAGACATTTCTCTCCGGCATTCTATCAAACACCAACCTGGCACAGTACACGATCCCGCATCTGGCGTAGAAATCAACAAGGGCTGTACCCAATTTGCAATTCAGAGTCATCCCCTTTCCAATAACTTGATGATGAACCCATCTCCCCAAGCTTAGGTTCCCAAGCTCAGCACAAGCAGAGAGCAAGGTAACCATCGTTGCCTCATCTGGTTCAACCCCAGAATCTCTCATTTGAACAAAAAGCGTAATAGACTCATGTAAGTACGAGTTCTGAACATGAGCTGAGATGAGTGCGTTCCATGAAACGACAGACCTGAAAACCATTGAATCAAACAGTTGGCGTGCATGAGAAATTTCCTGACAAGAACCGTAGAAATGAATCAAAAGTATTCTCGACATAGATATTGAATCAACCCCATTCTTCACAATCTCAACCTGTATCTGTCTACCTTCTTCAAGAGCAGAGAGAGTAGCGCAGGCCTTGAGGAGAAAAGGGAAAGTGAGCTTGTTGGGGATCGTTCCTCGTCTCCGCATCTCAAGGAAAACCGAAATGGCTTCTCTGGGTGAATTACTTGCCGCGTAACCTCTGATGACGAAGTTCCAAGAACAGGGTATGGGGATTGATGGAGTGAAGGAGAAGGGATGGTGCAGAGTATAAGCTACCCAATGGAGACAAGGCACAGAATATCACAATTTCGCTCACGAGATACCCATCTCCCTGAAGACCCGAAATCTGAACTTGAGCATGAATCTGGCTGAGCTCTTTCATGGAAGAACAGCCCGTCTTGAGAAGAACCAGGCATTGATGTTTTCGCAAGCCAGCGAAATTCAAATTACAGTTGAGACTCATTGGTGGGTAAAAGAGATGAACCGTTGGGCTCGGGAATCGAACCATGCTACACCCTCATCAACCCAACCCATCTGAGCAACTTTAATTCTTCTTGCCGACGATGCTCCGGAACCGGAATGTTCAACTTCAAGAACCCTAATAAGGTTCTTCTTCTGTCCAACCAAGATAATCTCATGCTTCTAGCTCCCAAAGGATTCATAAAAAAATTGATAATAAACTTTAACTGAAAGTTCAAAATAAGCACTTTCTTTTCTTTTTCAATCATTTCCCCTTCATTTTAAAGAAAAATATTTTGACTAAAACATAGCTGTTTAGAAAAGGAAAAAATATTATTCCATAAGCACACATTTCCAACCAACCAAATACACAAATTTTGTCAAAAATTCCATCTTACTTTCCTTTCCTTCAGAATCCAACTAACCAAAACACTTATATATGAACAAGAAAGAGCAACAAAAAGCACCACCTAGCATACTTGGTGCAGTTACTTGAGTCCCCGGGCTCAAGTATCCCCGGACTTACCTGATATATGGTCCTTGTGGGTGGGGTGTCATGTATCCGGGGTTTTACCCTGTTCCCACTAAGTGGAGCGGGGTTGTCACATCACCTCACACACACCAAAAAAAAAAAAGCGTACTTGGTGCAGTTACTTTAGTACTCACCTTACCAAACCCAGAACTGGTTTTGGCAAGCATAAAACTGGCCACCTTACACATTGGAATTGTGTATAGTGCATAAAAGTTACCACAGTAAACTGATAGTTCAGTTTATTTTATGTTTATGAAGTTCAGCTAAAGAGCACCCTTGCAGTGCTTCTGTGTTTATGGAGAATCTATTAGAACAAGATACCCTTTTTCTGCATCTTGCAGAAATCCAAAACAAAGATCCAGTTTAACAACAGGTAGATTAACAGCTATTTTATATAAGTAAATAAAAGCATCATTGAGCTCACAAGACTGGACGACGAGAAAGATCGGTAATCGCACCCCCTCCGTCACCTGGAATATGCGAGTTTCAACAAGCCATAGCAGGTACTTCTTGCAGACAAGTTTTAATAACCATCAGTTGCATTGGTAAATATCACCATCTGCTGCAAATGATCAAACCAGAATTGTCCATAATGAATTCACAGCGATAAGCGTGTAAAGAGCTAAAAATCAGCTAGCAAAAAGAATGTAAAGAGCTAAAATGTAGAAGCATCAAGATCACTACTAGTTCTTTATCATTGGTTGTCAAATTTTGTACAAGGTAAACTCTGTAGTTCAGGAATTCTGGCTAAGCTTAACGCAAGCAAGACAAAGAAAAGTTGATGGAATCTTGATGACTTGGAGTTACTACAAGAATAAAAGAACTACTTTTATTTATTTTTATTTTTTTTACAGCAGGTTACATTAACATCCAAGGGACCAAGGATATATAACACAACTAGGATGTAATTTCTAAATACTCTAGGAAGAGTAGCTAGGAATTTTCTCTTTCCAAAATTAATGAGCCTAAATAATTTATGAAATGATAAATCATATAACAAGTTAAAAACATAAGCAATCTAAGGAGGAAATGCTTTGAATTTCAGAGATTTATAGGGAAAAAGAACACAAGAAGCAATCCATAATGCAGCTGTTGGCCATGCCCGATGTCCCAAAAGTGCAGCACAGTTCGCAGTATGGATTCGTCAAACCCGGTGTGCCTCACAAGCACTGAAACATTTATTGTGTCTTTCAGAAAGTACAAAAGGAAAAAGTGAAGGCAATAGCTTCATAGAACGAGTATAGCAGAGATGCGGTTGTTAAAAAGGATGTGTGAAAAAATAAAAATAAGAAAGACACTGTAAGGTATGAATGTATTCAAGAGAGAAAATAAATGGAAGTAGGCTCAGATGGTTTGAGCATGTAAAACAGAGAAACCTAGGGAGGTGTTTATGAGAAGGTGTAAGAAAATGCAAGTTGAAGGATCTAACAGGACCAGAGGTGGGCAGAAAAGAACCTAGATGATGTTGCTAAAAAAGAATATGTAAGATACATAATTTGACTGAAGATATGGTTTTTGATAGATTGGGATGGCAGAACAGGATTCATGTTGCTGAGCCCAACTAATTGAAAAACTTGAGATAAAGCACTTTGTTGATTATGGATTTTTTTTCCTTTTTTTTACATGTGTGCATTTGTGCTTTGGCACCACCCAAGTTACATTTATGAAACAAATTTTTCCCATCGGCCATATTATTACTATGATTTTTTTTTTCTTTTTTTCTGTTTTGCATAACAACAAAACGAGGAACAGTACCAACTGAAAAAACCAGTCACTTGTCAAGTACCCCCCTCTAAAGCCTGAACATCACAGATTTTTACTAAAAATTATCAAATAGCATAAGAAGTTTGAATATTCAAACAACATGCATGGATCTAATTTACAGAGGGAAAAAAATTACCATCACGTTTTGGTGATCCAACAGTGATGCCTACCGCCTTTCAACTAAGTTGTATTTCTCAACCGCACTTCACGTTTTAATTGAGTGAGCCTGCTTCTCCCATTCGCCTGTGACATATTTTTCTGAACTTTCCCTTTCAACCGCGCTTCACGTTTTAGCTGACTGAGCCTGCTTCTCTCATTTGCCTGTGACGCGTTTTTCTGAACTTCCCGCGCTTCACGTTTTAGTTGACTGAGCCTGCTACTCCCATTCGTCTGTGACACATTTTGCTGAACTTCCACTGACAAGAACAAAAGTTGCTGAGTATAATAAATGCTAGAAATTTATAATATATTTGCTGATTCATCAAATAAATAAATGCTAGGCGGTAAAAACAAATGTATTGTATTTGTCTTTAAGTGACTGATATTGGAATTCTCAGTCCTGTGCAACATCACAGGACTTATCTGATTCCATACATTTCACGATGGTTAAAGGAGAATGGAAACAAAAATATCCTTGTGATTGCACTTTGTTAATTACAGGGGCAGAAAATGTCTATTGAAGTTTACAGTATTCTGTAAGGAATGAACTGTGACACAACTCCGCATGTAAGTATATATATATATGTGTGTGTGCGTGTGTGTGTGTGTGCATGTGTATAAATAAATACTAAAACATACAGAGTATACAAGAGCAAACAGAGCATACTCCACTTGGCAACTTACAAAGCTGGGTCTAATGTCTGCAATTAGCTATAGACAACAAAGGACACCGCACCATCTACCTGGACCACCCAGTCAATGTGCTACTTTTGATAGTCATAAACGTGTAATAACCAAAAAGGTTCACTATACACCCAAGAAAAAAGAAAAAACCGGAAAGGTTAATTGATTTGGTACTGACTAGGTTAACGGCCGGCCTAAGATGTAGCCTGCTGAATGGAAAGTCCATAATGATGAGACATAAATAAGTTGATTATTAGAGTATAGAAATGGAGACAATATGACGATTGGACTTGGAACCAAGAGACAGTATATGCTTTTACGGACCTTGGCATCTTTTTAGTTGCAAAGCAAGTTGAAGTTTGTTGAAGTTCCAACAAGAGAGAACGACAAATCAAGGTAACTTAACGTCATAAACCAGTAGGTACAGAAGACAGTATTATGCTCACTACCATAAATGAAGATATAGAATTTCTATATTGCTGAATATCCAAATAGCAAACCTCCATGGCACCCAGTAGTACCTGGCTGCTGAAAGTCCTGGTCCATTCCCAGAATTGGCTTGTCTCGTCCTTCCCTTCTGATCACATGTGGATCGAGGGTCCCTCCACTAAAATGGTTCTCCACATTCACCTGGCGACTGTTCAAGTACTTACGCACATTCTGAGGAGCCCTTTGTTTTTTAATACGTTTTGCTCTTCGCGGCCTAGCAGGCAAGCGATGATGTTCCTTCTGCGGTAGATCAGACATCTGTAACTGCCGTTGTTGTGAGACTTCACCGGGCTCCCCATTCTGTGCATCCAAATTATTTCCTTTGCCGATCTGTTGACTCCCCTGGATTTGCTCAGCACTGAAATGATTTTCTTTCAGCTGCTTTCTCTTTTCAAAACTTCTCACTGTTTGCCGTTGGGGTGCAGTGAAATGCTGATCCTTCGAAATCCATGAGTTTTGCAGCTGCCACTCTGGCTTAATCACACAAATTTGTCCAGTTTGTTTTTCTGCTAATGCATGTACTTGTCCAATTGATTTTTTTGCTAATGCATGTATTTGATCCTGATGTGAGGCACTGCTATGTTGTTTCCTCAAATGCCCTCTAAGTTTGTTAGTCTTTAGAAGTCTTAGTTGACGTGCAAGACGTTGTTCTTCCCTAAGTTCTCCAACTCCGTTTATCTGCATGGATTGACGTGAAATACTATGGTGCTCTGTGGTAGCATTTCGTCTTGCTCCATTCAGTACCAGTGGTTCAGCAACACATGGTTGCTTTCTTCCACGTGCTACTTGTTCATATGAACTTTGAACTGCAACAATGGAAACAATGCACTCAATGTATTTACCAATACGATTGACATACTAGATCCAGAAAGTAGAAAGCCAGAACAGTTAACAGATAACATAGCAATACATGTTCTATGAGAATAATATGAGAAAAACGGACTGCTGCTACCGCTGGCAGGATTGGACATGATAGCACACATAGAAATAAAATAGGAAGAAAGAAAAAGAACAGAAAAGAAAAGAAAAGAAAACAAGAAAAAGATGTAGATCAAGTGGATTGAACAGATATTAAATCTATGTGATTTTACTCCTGTTTCTGAAAAAATTGAATAATAACACAGTAGTAATAAGCAATAAACAGATCGCATACGTGAAAAACCATGGCAATGTTTCCTGGAGAGCAGCACAGTAATTTTACTACTGACAGAATATTATTTTATGTATTCTTTGTTGGCTCCAAAGTCTCCAACAACTTGAATAATCATGTGATTGGTCAGACTTAACTTGTAGAGGTATACAATAAAATATCTTTTAATCCAAGAATAAGTGATGAAAGAAGCATACAGATTATATTATTTAAAGATATACACAATGAATCAAGACTACTGCCAATGGTGGCGCTTGTGAGAAAATATAAGTTAACAAGTTGTAGGATTCAAAAGAGCTCAAGCAGAGTGGAAAGGATCTAAGACGGAGTGGGTTAGAAAAGATTTGAAGGCACATATGGCTTTTCAACAGATAAGAATGAAGAAATCAAATTTGTGTTGCACACCCAATCTAGTTGAGGCAAGGTTGTGTAACTATAAATTTAATTAATTAACCAAAAGCCGTATATAAAGTAAAGGGTGAGAGTTCCAGCTTAAATGATACAGAAAAAGCAAAATGTACAGATATACATAAAGGTTGGAAACCCAACCCAACTGATTTTGAGGTCCTTCCTCTTCATGCCCTTGAATTTGGAATATATTGATTGCTACAAAAAATTTGTCCCTTCCATGAACAACTCAAACTAAGCTATAACATACCTGCATCATATCGGCTATCTTCTTTATGTAATTGATGTTCACGAATACCTTCTACCTCTTTGAGATTATAACTTGCAGCTGATGCTTCAAAACAAAAATCAAATTAGTCCAACATGTAATTACATATAAGATGGAAATTAATTGCTTGCAAAAATCAGACAAGACGATGGCATCCTTACCATCTTGGAAACCAATAGCTTTATGACTTCGTCGAGCAGCCCCCCATTCCACCTGATTATCTAGTTACAAATGCAGATAAATAGAATATTGACAATTGTATGGAGAAAATACAAAGTTAAGGTCATCATAAACCAGGAGATGCTTAGACACAAAAGCACTTTATCAAATGTAGCATGTCCAAGAGCAACATGTTTTATCTTTCTCACTTGGAAAACAAGGATCTTAAAATTTGGTTTTCAATGGACCTCGGCGCCATACAAGGCATAAACAGATTATACACAAAAATTGCTTTGCAAAACGAAGAAAAGGCACTGATCTTGGGCATGTCACCTGTGTCCTTACTTCAACAGTACCCTAAATTTTTACCTTCAAGGGTTTCAAACCTCAAATGCCCACGTATGTAGTTTCCATTTGTTTGTCGTGCTAATGGATGATTCTTGGACCGAGCTAGGCGCCGGATCTGACTCAAGCGAATTTTTCCTTGTAAGAGTAAGGTTTTCTTTCCATTTTTCACATTAGCTTCCACTTCGGTTGCATCAAGTTGCATCTCAATACGTTTCTGATCTGGAAGGAAAACGGAGGAAGAAAAAAGATCATCTCATGAAGGTGGTCATAAGAATATTCATTTTAATCTCACGTGAACTTCAGATTAAGCATACTACAGAGAAGTGGAAAGCAATGAATTTAAAGTGTAGCAACAAAGCCCTGATCACTGACCTGTAGCGTTAGCATTGCTAAGTTGGTTTTGTGACTGGCGAGAAATTGGATGGATTTTTATTCCTGACAGACATGACACAAATTGAAAGCATAATAAAATAACAATAGAACAACAATTAAGTAATTGGAGTTGTTTAGGGAACCAACCTTCATCACATTGATCATTACTCTGCAAATGATGGAAATTATCTTCAGATTCCAATAGTAATTCAACTGAGTCCGCAAGCATCAAGAGACGATCAATTTCATTATCACCAGTCTTTCTCTTTTTCGCCCGGTTTTTATAAAAGTATCCTTTGCCACTTGCATGAACGCTATCTGCCTTCATTCCTCTTTTCCGTTTACTTTTGGCCTGAGATTTCTGTGGTTCAACATATAGAGTACATTTTTCTTTTATAGCAGCATGCCGTTGAAGTGCAACAGCACCCTCCTGCTTCTTCTGTAGCTCCCACTGCATGTCAGACATCTGAAGCAGCTGTTTCTGCACGGCTTTCGACACTTTTTTCTTCTGTTCACCAGAAATCATGAACTTTCTTTACCTTAAAACATTCTGATGTGTTTATCTCGGCATGATGGTCATTTCCAGCTGTGTGACACTGTCACAAATGTCACTGGCTCCCGTTAACCTATGTTCATCAATTTTATACCATAAATGAATAAGAAAAGTAAAGGGTAAAGATCCATCTAATAAAGTGCAAAGGTAGCTGCTATTCAGTGCCACTAGTCCAAGAAATAATCTTGTGATATACATCTGATGTGTATATTTAGCCAATGTTTGAACAACAAGAACAACAAAATGCCTTACCCCAACTAGTTGGGATTGGCAACACAAATCCTGTGCAGCCATCCCAATCTGTTGGAAACCATATCTTCAGTCAGATTATGTGTATCTAAATCATTTTTGACCGACTCCATCCATGTTCTTTTTGGTCTTCCTCTCGCCCATTTAGATCCTTCAATATGTAACCCCCCCGCACACACACACACACCTTCTCACAGGCGCCTCCTAAGGTCTCTATCTAACAAGCCTTGACATCTTAACATGCTTTCCCTTATCTTATCTCCTATTTGGGATATTCCTAGATCCTCTCAAGTATGGTTTCTTTGTTCACTAACACCTTAGAAAAATAAGAAATTTATTTGAATTCTATAATGCACATTGACAAAGTCATTTGTTATAGCATCATGCATCAAGTCACCTAAGTAATTGGAGCAAAAAGCAGGAGCCTGTGAAACGACAGGTGGCCTGGAAGAAACGAATAGAAAAACTGATATTATCATTAAAAGCATCTAAGGATCATCACATCCCAGAAAGAGAATGCATATCAAAAGCAAATGACTTGTAGGCATCCACAAGATATGCTTAAAATGTAATTCTCTTCCTTACTATGATTAATTTCCCCTTCTTCTTCTTTTTTTGATGAAATAGGTTCCCCTTGTTAGTATGATTAGTTTCCCCTTGTTTTTATAATAGTATCAATTCATTATTCATCAAAAAAGAATTAAAATTTAATAACAAAGTAAAAAGGATTGATTAATGAAATGGTAAATAGATGACACTAGATACTATAATTGCATTTCTTTCTTTCTTTTTCCGGATGAGCACCATATATTGTGATACATATACATCTCTCTTGTATTGAGTGTACTACAATAAATGCATATATATATATATATATATGGACACACACGCACAGCGCACGCACGCATACAGATATATATATATACGTGTGTGTATATATAGTCACACAAGTATATATGAATCACACAATGATTTTTGCCCCTTCAAATTAGAATGAAATCTAAAAGAACATGGGAGAGTTCATGTAAGATCTCGAAAATAGCAATGGTAAAAATTCTTTTATATAAAGGGTAGAATGGTAATTTAGGAGGATTATAATATAATCTAACGTTTGGAGCTTAATTAATCGGCATGAGTTTAATCTAATTATCCTTGGGTTTAATATAAAGGAATTGGGATTAAATATAACTAATGAATGAATAAATAATTAGTATGGGCTTTAGTT
This sequence comes from Pachysandra terminalis, assembly GCA_031762675.1. Taxonomy (NCBI): domain Eukaryota; kingdom Viridiplantae; phylum Streptophyta; class Magnoliopsida; order Buxales; family Buxaceae; genus Pachysandra; species Pachysandra terminalis. The sequence goes on along the minus strand of JAUPMG010294799.1, from coordinate 6,151 downwards.
AAATAAGTTAACTAACTTAATGGGCTGAAGTAGTTCCCTTAAGGCCCAAGGGATTAAAAAATATTTAATTACATTGAAATTCATGTAGAAGTGTAAATTGCTAGAAATTAAGACTTAGAATTATAATAGGAGTCCATATAAGTCTAAAATAGAGGTATACTAGGACTCTAAGTAATCCCTAACACCTAATAATGATAATATAAGATTCTAAGTGAATCTAAACCTAGGAGACGATAGAATTTCGTGAGAAACCCTAGGAGCAACTAGAAGATCTCAACCAAGCTAGAAGAAGAAGATAGCATCAGCGATAGAATCTGCAGCATAACAAGTGAGTTTTTGTTTCAATTTTCTTGGTATTTTAGCTTAAACCCATCTTATAACATGGTGGAATTGTTTGTGAATGATACGTACTTCCTTCCCCATGTTTCTATATAAAAACCATCATGAATAATCTAAAGATGATAACAAGAATTGTTGACCTAGACATGTTTCTACCAAATTTGGGTTTTTCAAAGGAATTGATATGCTATGTGAGTATGGGAAGAAAGAATGTGTTTTAAACCAAATTTGAAGGAGTTGTAGACCCTAAATAACCTGGGTATCAATTCCCAATCCTTGTAAAGGCAAATCTTACTTTGGCAGATCACAGGGTATGCCGAAGCCCTTACTGAAGCAAAACAACATCACAGAGTGTCCTCGGCTTGGTCTATCAAAATAGCTCGATATACCGAGGACCCTACCAAAATTATTTAGGCAATTGTCTTGACCTATTTCGGTAGACCCCAGGGTATGCCGAGAGGCATACCGAAGGTCAAATTCCAGATGAGTTAAAATTGGTTTTAATCTCACTAGATCATGTAGGACCCACACCTAAGAGATTGGAAGTGTCTACACACTTTCCTATTTTAGGGTATACCAAACCCCATATCGAAGGGTGTGCCGAAAACCCAAAGACACCATGAACCCAGTCGACATGTGTAAGATGAAGAATTATACCTTTTGACAAAGTATAGATGTGTTTGAACCATTATTGCAAAGTTGACATACCCATACCCCACTTGAGGACTGCCTGAGCCTTGAATTCAACATAGAATACCTGTGCACTGGGAAAAGAGTTCCCAAAACCACTCATATATGATTCAATTATAACATTATACTTGTTTGCGTCGTTATTGTAATGAATATAAACTTCTGTTTGATGGATGTTACTTATTTGCTAGTTTATAAGCTAATTATCATAATATCTAAGGGTGAAGTCCCATCAAGTTATATGTGTGATGTAGGTGTGCTGTATTTTGTGTGAATGTTAGTGTTAATTCTTAAATGATATGATAATGTAAATAATTGACATTAGAATGATGGTCTTAAGAATATACACCATGGTTATACAAGTAGGATGAATCTTCACTATATATGCTTATATCTATTTATAATTGTTATTAATACATAAGTGAGATATATACACATATATATATACACACACATATATACACACACACACACATATATGTGAAATATGGTAGTTTAGATCATGAGAATGTATCTCAAGTGTGTGCTTGATGAATATATACGTGTGAGCATGATATGCTATGTTGTTGTGAACTGCATTAATGATGAGAATGAATCTATGAGTTGCATTATGATTACCTGGCCGGGATGGTTGTGTAGAATACTGAATTGAGACACATGAGTGTGCTACCAATTCAGTACTATTTTACATTTTGTGTTGTGATTGTCCATGTGAGGACAGAGTGTTTGACCAAAGTTGAGAGGTGAGCCCTGTAGCGGGACTTCAATAGACTTGCGGTATATGATAGGTGAGGGAGTGCACTCCCAATAGGCCTAAATATGATTTATGTTAGGTTGAGGAGTGAGCCCTGTCTTGGGACTCCAAGATACCAGTTCCTAGACTACTGTGGTATGTGTATATTGATGATGCTCCACTGGGGAGAGTTCATAGATGATGCCCCGGATTCGTCCCGTTATCAAAAATTTAGGTTCAGGGATTGTGCCCGATAGGTTGAAAGCTCCTAGAACTACGGCACGTAAGTAGAATAATCTCCTGTCTATGACCCTGTATAGGGGAGATGGTTCACGATGACATCTTGGCCAGCCCGGGATTGATCTAGAGTAGGCATAAATCATACAATACTCTACAGCTTGCACTGCATCTTCTTGTGCATGTTTTGTGTGATTTGTCTTGTGTATGATGCACTTGAGTTGCATGTTACCATATAGAGTTAGGCAGCCCAAGTTGTGTGGACTGAATCATTGAGACAAAACCAAGTGAGATGGGAAAGAACTGCATTATGTGGTGTGATTATATCTATGAGATATTACTCATTTATTTCTCGGTTATTATATATTATTTACTTATATTCTCATGACATGTGTTTTTGAGTAAATACCCTGACTTTGAATGGCTTACTAATCCGAGCTTTCAGCTTATGTTTGTTGTTTAATATTTCAGGTTCTAGTATGATCAATCGAAGAGTTCGACTAGTTGGGACCAGATGGGTAGAAGTCTACATGTTTTTATTGTTGTGAGTGAACTCATATGATTTAGTTATACAGATTATAATAGTCATATTATTTATTAGAACTAATATTATTGCTTTCACTTATGTTCTATATTGCTTAGCCACTCCCATGCGGATATGGGGTGAGAGTTGTATTTATCAACCTTTAAGGTCTCTTGAGTACTCTAGGTTTGGGATATGACAATTTATCAATTTATGTTAAAAAGAGAGCGTATCATAGATATTTTATGACAAGAATGGAGATTGGGAGGAAGAATTATAGGATATAAAGTTGACGCCATCTCCCCACAATCTAGTTGTCCGTCTTTGAAATCCTTTTAAAAGCTAATCAACATCCACCAAAAAAATATACCTCTCTAATCAACCAATTTGATGGATATGTTCATTCAAGATACTGACTAAGTTGAGGAAGGTGCCAATCGTCATAAAAAGCTTGAGCTTCGTGGAAGGTTGGATTTGGGTTAGTTCAGATTGTGTCTTAATAAACAAATGCAGGTGCATGCCCTTCATGTACCTTGCGTGCAAGAAGAAAATGACAAGCCATAATTAGTTCCTCTGTTCAAGGATTCTTGCTTCTTCTTGTTTCGAACTCCTCACGAGGTAGTTCTCAGTGTAGGCATTTCCCATACCTCATGAGTTCCAACTCACCAAACTCACTCACAAGTCAAAGTTAAAATAACAGAACTGAAGGCGCAGAATAGGTTGATGTTCATGGTCAAAACTTTTTCCAATGTCATGCTTAATATATATATATATATAAGATAAAGAAGTCACAGGAAGTACAGCTACCACGATTTTAGCGAAAAAATAAAACTGAGGAAACAAAACATAAAGACGAACAGCATGAAAACATGAAGCTTAACATATTATCAGCATCAAGTCATAGCAATTCAATTGTGCGTAAGTGTGTTTTTATATCTTGAAGCTTAAAGGAAAACCAGTATCTGTATCATGGAATACCCAGTATCACACCACCAGTCTTCTTTCGCTAATTGAGATGCTTTCTTCGTGAAGTTGGAGGGAACATAATCAGACTACTCCTCACCAAATGCTGAAACAACTGTATTGTCTTCATGTCAATTATTTCCCAGGGAAGTTTAATGTTTGATGTGTGATTCTTTTCCAAAACTATTACAAGATAAGGCTGCTCTTTTAAGGTGCAATGAGATTCCAGCTGACCAAGGACGATTTCTTGCATCTGGTCAATTTTGAAAGAGTTCACGGAATCCACTTCGTTTTAGGTAGTCACATATTTATAATATTTCTTTCATCCCCATTTGTAAAGACTAAGGAGAACATATCAGTGGACAATCTAGACTTTCCAAATCTAGTTTTGATTTTGTGTTGTGGTAGTTGTTTTGACGTCGATTACTTGTCCTTGTAGTGTTGTATAAGTGCAAAAGATGAAATCAGAAAAAGGAAAACAAAGTTTTATACTACAGGTGTCAGCCAAATTCGACATGTATCAGCTGATACATATTTGTTTAATGAGGGACCAATGCGAAAAGTAAACATTGGTATCTACAAATACATAAATCTACACTGATTCTTCACGGATTCGGCTGATGCCCGAAACGTAAACATTGACATACCGATTTAATCGGTCTCAACAGAATCCAATTATAATGCATCTTTTGGAGTTGTATAATTCTTTCTATATAGTAGATATTAGTTAAATCCTCACAAACAAAACAAAACACACAGAATAGAAAGATCTTATTTGGAGTGGGGGTGGGGTGGGTGTTGGAGGAGGAGAGGGGGAGTCTTCAAAAATTCAAAGGATAAAGGATAATCATTTTTTTTTCACGCAGAATAGAAAGAACATAATTGGGGAAAAGAATCATCGACAAGCTTAAAACTCCTCCCAATAAAGAGTGATCTTTTGAAAGCCTTGCAACACAAATCAAGTACATTACTTCATTAATACACATGTATATGCATGGTCCTAATTATCAACCAGTACCCGTACTGGCATCGAGGTGAAGTATGAGAAAAATTTAGAGATCACTTTTGATCGTACAGTACGTATCGGAACCAGTCTGGTCCAAACCATAACCAGTACGTACAAGTTGTTCAATTTTTTTTCTTTTGGTAAACAAACTACCAGTCAATCATTTCAGATATTTATAATTAATAATATGATTGAATCGAGGCTATAAAATTATAGATCAAAAAAATATATGAGGCCATAATAAGGAAGATTCTCAAAACTATCATATGGAAGTTTCTCAAAGGGGCTTGGACTCTCAAAACGGCAACTCGACTTTCCATATCACCACATGATTCAATCTAAACAGTTGTGTCAACTCACCATGTCAATTGAGTAGTTCATAAGTTTGTAAATTTCGTTTAAAGAAAATTACCCTTGGATGCCTGGTTCTAATTTTTGGACATCCAGCAGATTATAAGATTCATAATTACCTCAAAGTGTCACGCTTTAGAAAATTGTCAAAAATTTTGAGGATATACACAATAAAGACAATACCCCCTTTAAATTGAAAAGCATCGAAAAACACAGCCTCAGGATTTTTTTTTTTTTTTTGATAAGTAAAGTTATGATATTGTATTACTATAAGAAAAGAAGTATTACATGTCAGTCATCCCATATACAAGTATAAACATCCAAACTGAATAACAACCCCCCCTACTTCAATAAGCAGCTCTTCTATAGATCCCCCCAACTATTTACAAAATCGACTTCGCAAAATTCTGGTAACACCCTTTCCAAATGAAAAAGAAAGGCAACAGCTCTCTTTCTAAGCACTCCAATGAAAAAGAAGGGCAACAGCCTCGGGATTGTAATTTTAAATGAGGTATTTTGGTCTTTCTTGAGTAAATTTTGAACAACTTTGACTGTAGTTAAAACGTGGCAGCCCAACGTAATTATGAAAAATGTAAGCAGCATGATGTCCAAAAATTTAAAACTAAGCATCTAAAAATAATTTTCCCATTCATTTTATTAAAACCTTCGAAAGTCTCCTACCATATTTAGAAAACTCATTGTAAATCTAAGTTTCCTATTACCTTTAAGTTAGTTGAGCTGTACATAATTTGGAATTTTGTACATTAAGAAACTAAAGTTTCCCATTTTCTTTAGGAATCTCCTTGTAAATTTAAAGTTTCCAATTATCTTGACATTAAATGAGCATTACATAAATTCGTAAATTTTCTTCAATTAGAGACTCTCTTAGTTTCCTATTACTCGTAGGAAACTCTTTGTAAATAAAAAATCTCTTATTATCTTTAGGAAACTCATAAATCTTGTACAATAAAATCTATGAAAAGAAGTTTTTGCTTGCTTCTACTGCAGCAACTCAGAATTAATGAATATTAGCATTCCAAAGGCCAAATCACTCACATGCGAAGGTAGAGGAAATAGGAATTTTTGGTAACAGAGGAGCGAACAAGGACAAAAAGCAAAGAAAGAACATTCTTTCTGCATATGCATATAAAATTTGTTTTTGTTATCTCAACAGGATAATATTTTAAATTTTTTACAATTTTATGATATACTTTTTAATATTCTGGGCCTTCTTTCATTGGGAACCAGTAGACCAATCCAACCCGATTCTGACCGGCCAAGTTTGGATAGACAATACTGTTATTCTTTT
>JAUPMG010294790.1:0-17254 GCA_031762675.1 Pachysandra terminalis | reverse complement strand
GTCTGATTTTTAATCTAGAACTCGTTCTGATTATTTTCCGCTGAACTCTGTATATGATATAAATTCTTTAAATTTATCTTGAGACCACCACTCTCCTTTTGAGGAAGTGAAGGTCATGACGCTGACCCATTGGATCGTAATGGTCTATCGGGTTCGGGTCGTGACATCTGAACCTCTTCGGCAGGGCTGATCTCTTCCCAAAAATACCAATGCTAGCTGGTGAAGGCTAGCACGTGCCTTAGAAACATGTTTGACAAGAAGGCTAGCACGTGCCTTAGATGCACTGTTAAGTACAAAAACCGGACTGACACCGACGATGGGAAGGCCAAGTATTTCTTGAACATCCTCCAAAGAAGGCAAAATCTCTCCAAATGCAATAATGATGGTATAATCCGTCGAACTCGATCTATATATAAGATGTTCCAATCCGGCAAGATCATGAGAACAGTGCAAGGATGTGCTCAACTGAATACTCTCCAATATTTTTGCATTCCGAAGAAGCTCTGTCAATGGCATTGAAAGTATGTCTTCTACCCAGTCAGCCCAAAGCAGCAGAGGTTGTGTCCGTGAAAAGAAAGTAATGGGAGTGGATGGAGACATACTTTTCTCTAGTCGGAAACGAGAAATATCCTCATGAGAAGCACTAGTATCGATATCTTCATTATGATTCTAAAATAGACAGATGGCTTCATTAGTAGACGAAGAGGTGCCAGAAGAAGAAAAAAGTTCTACTCCATGCTTAAGCCTATCAAGCCCAAGTCTATGATCGGCAATAGCGGAAGGTAGTGTGAAGTGATTGGACACTTTGCCCATTTTGCCCATTTTGCCGAAGAGAAGAAAATTATGCCGAAGAGCTTACTTTAAGGAAAATCTACCAATGATCAAAAGTTTCAAAGAATGAGATGGAGCTCACTTCGAAAACAAAGTTCAAAAGCGCCAAATAATGAGATGGTGCTTATCTTGAAGTATTTGCCGAAGTTCAAGAGATCCAAACAATGAGATGATGCTTACTTTGAAGAGGTTGTCGTGTTTCAAAAGCTCCAACAAATGATGAAGCTTACCTTGAGGTACTTGCAGAAGTTCGAAAGCTAAAAAAAGAGTGAGGAATGTATAAAAATTGAGCGAAAGTATGAGAAGAAAAGAGAATGAGAATGAGAAGAAGAGAAAGAATGAGAGAATAAAAAGTGAGAATGAAGGAATGAGATGAGGTATTTATAATTGTCTTAGGAGAAAGCTTCCTAATTTCCTAAGATCAATTACTAAATATGTGGAGAATCAAAGAAAGAAAAGATAAAGAAAAAAGAAAGAATCAAGGCGAGTTACCAAAAGAAAGAGAGATGAGAAAGGAAAGAAAATGAATGAGCTAAAAAAGGGGGGGACATCCCACCCCTTTTCCCACTCCTTTCCTTTGCAAGAGTTGCCTATTGCCAAAAGAGAAAAGAATGAGAAAAGAAAGAAAGAAAAAAACATTAGAAGGAGACAAAAACAAAAGGAAAGAGAATAAGAGAAGATCAATAGAGTAGGAAACCAAATATGTTGAAGATCTCCTTGAGATCTTTGACTCGGACCTTGACTTTTTGACTTTAGGAGGTTTTTTTTTTATAAAAATGACATCTTCGGTTTTGCCTCTTGGCATTAGCACATGCCATCGACAAAAGGGGACTTAATGTTGATGGCCATTTTTGGTAAAGTTCTCATGTCATCAGTTGAGGATGATGTGGCGGGTCCATGTTACCTAGTGCTACATGATGACCCATAAAAACTGACAAAACTGAGATTTGAGATGTTAGAGATTTTCCACAACTTGGTCAAATCGGGTTTGTCGAATGTCTTCAACAACCAAACTAAGACTTAACCGAGTTATTTTTGGTGTGTCGAGCTCTTCGGCAAACCCTGAGACTTAACCGAGCTATTTTGATGTGTTGAGCTCATCGGCAAATCCTGAGACTTAATTGAGCTATTTTGATGTGCCAAGCTCATCGGCAAATCTTGAGACTTAGCCGAGCTATTTTTTTGTGTCCCAAGCCCATCGGCAAACCCTGAGAAAAAGAGCCGGATTGTGCCTTTATAAAAATGTATGAGATTGAGAAAGTACCAAGGCGTTAGCCGAGCCAAAGTTGGGATTGGAGTGTACTTTGGCAAAGAAATGTCAAGGTACTCGACCATCCCCGACAAGGGGGGTGCCCAGGAGAAAATGCATGGGCGCCCACCTTGCCGAAGGCCCCGGCTGACACCGACAAGGGGCACCCAAGAAATGCCTGGGTACCCACCTTGCTGATGGCCCCGGGGTCCCGACCGGCCATGGCATAGGGGCTCTCGAGCTTATTTTTTGCCGATCACTTTTTGGGTCCTTGGAAAGAAGAACGCCGGCACGATAGAATTTGTTTGTGCCGGGGTCCCTTTTTGGCAATTACGAGGTCCGAAAAAGCTCGTCATTTGCAATTAAGAATCCCCGGCATAGAATGAGTTAATCAAAGATCGTGTCTGAGAAGACACAATCAAACTTATGAATAATTGGTTAAGTAATGACTAACTATGTGATTTGCGTGAGTGTTTTGGAGAGGAGATCTCTGTCCTAGGCAAGAGTCCATATAAGGGGGTTTTCCGACGTCCTTAAGGTGTGGTGGATACTGGCATAGGTATCAGTGGCGGCCGAGCCGAACTCAATACTCTGACCTACAATTTGACGAAGTCAAGTGACGATGAGATACAGTCTTGTGAGTTGTCATACATGAGTTATCATAATTGAATTTCTATTAATGAGTTGTTATCATAAGAATGGGATGGTTAATTGACCATTAAAGCACCCATTAACTTAGTGGTTATGTATTGATATGGGGAGTTATCATGTTACTGAGAGTTATTGGGTTGTGGTTACAAGTGAGAAGGATGGTAACACTTGTTACCATCCTAGAGATCCTCTTGGCCTATATAAAGCCTAGGAGGACTAAAGCTAAGGGGTGAATAGAAAAGACACCAAGTGGGAGTGAGAAGACTGTCGAATTCTCTTGGCACTCCACACTTAGGAGATTTTCATTGGAGAATCTCCAGTATACTTAGATATTGAGAGAGAAAGCAGTTGAGAGGACTTAGAAAGCAACTCATAAGGCGGTATATGTCTGTCTTTGAGCACCTCCCTTCTCTAGATCGTAACCGTAGTCTACCTTCCACGCCTTCTCGACCCGCTCCCCCATCTTTGGCAAAAATAAACGTCTCGAGAATGGCCATTTCATAGAGGTTTAGGCCCGGATCGGATCTAGCTATCCCTATCATGAGATACGTGGAAGGACACACGAGCATCCTAGTCTACGTGGATAGTGTTCACCAAAATCCTACCTACACTAAGTTTGGACATTTGGCACCGCCATATTTAAATTCTGTAGATATTCTAAAGCATAAATAAAAAACGAACTATCCTACATGGCCATATACATACTACACATTATTTCTCTTCAATCTTGTTAAATAAGGTTAGTTACTTGCGAGAAAGGATAAGAAAAAGAAAGCCAAAGTGAGATTCAAAGGCAGCAAATCAGGTGTGGGTGGCTTTGTAGTGCAGGCGGCACTCTATTGACCCACGTCACCCAAAAGTCATCACCGCACATGTGAAAAAAAGAAGAAGAAAGAAAACAATCTAAAACGGTATTTTTGTTTTGTTGTACACATGAAGTTGGGTGACATGGTCAATAGGATACTGCTCGCATTCACCCGCGCAACAAAGCCACCCGCATCTGATATGCTCTCAGATTTGAAGCCTAGAAGATGACAGTCTTGGTAGCTCAGTTTTGTTTTCCCATTTCCTCCATCTTTATTTTTCACGGCCATTACTGCCACCACATTTGCATCATTAGCCTACCTGGGTTTCTCAGAGATAAGAGGCAATCATGCACCTCCAGTGCTGGAAGTTTTCCAATTTCGTTCTCATCAAGCAAGCAAAATAGAATTCCTAGTAGAAATGGTATGCTTGTCTGATATACTCCGGCTTTTCTTATAGTGCTATATTTTTCTTCCTTTTGAATGATGAGGGGGTTCAGGTGTATGTTAGTCAAATTAACTCATTTAGTCCATTTCTTTTAGATACGAGTGACGGGATTGAATCTTATGATCTTTTATTAAAAATCTACTGCCAATATTAAATTATCAATCAATTGATTACTCTTTTTATTTTTTGAGACGTGCACATTCATTTCTCATGTACACATACCAAACGAGACATGGTGTTTAGGCCATGTGGGAAGATTATTGTGGTTAATTTAGATCCTTCTTTTGATGAGGAATCTTTTGGGTGTCATGTGGACAATTTTTCAACTCATATGAGCTCATATTTTTTTATTTTTTAATATTTTATATAAGAAAAAACCTTAGATATATGATAATATGAAGAAGCTACTGTCAGATGTATCTAGGCTGAAACTAAGTATGTTAAATGAGAGTTTGGATAATCTGCACTGTGAATCCTACACCTGTTTCTGCCCCAAGAATTTGACTGGTCCATTCTGTTAAAAAATATTTGAATTTATTAAATGGAAGGAGCAATCACAGTCCTAATGCAAGAACATATGACGATCCATGGGTACTAAATGGGGTGAGGTGAAAATACAAAGGAAAAATCGTCAGTGATATTTCACTGCGATATTTTCGAGGGTATTAACCGCGCGTTTGAGATTAATATATCTGTTATAATTTTAGAAATGATGGGTCACCCATTTTATTGCTACGTGGCGCTTTTCCAAATAAAGTTCCACGTGTCAAATTAGATCTTTCTAATTCTAGTACATCATGACCAATAAACCCAAATCTTATCATTTTTTTTATATTTTGGTTAAACTGATTGTAATCAGTCATTATGGCTTCTTAATTTTTATGTGGGAATCTGACTTGAGACTTTTTTTTTTTTAACACTACTGTATTCTTTGTAGGTGCTGTTTATTCACAAGTGTGCAGTGGAAAGATGGCTGTCGAGCTTGTCATCGGTACCTTTCTTGGCTATGTCGGGAAGAAAATTCTCTGTGAGCTATCCTGTGGTATGTGGTTTGTGATTAGATGAAAAAACAAGCAAAATACAATTAGAATTATATTCTAAACCAATCATAGGCCACCCCATAGAGTTGGCCACAGACGATTTGTATCCGTTACCTTGGTTTCTTGTCTGCTCTACGCCCAACACATACAAAACACAAGGGATCACAGAACCTCGATTTGATCTGAAGTATGGTAGGATTATCATGTTTATGCTTGTCAGACTTTTACCACAGGTAAGATGGATTCTGTTCAGTTTGATCCATGCTAAGTTTGAACATTTAGCACTGTTAAGAACTACTTTAAAAACTTAAATTGTTAGAGAACGGCACAATAATGCATATCAATTGGTCCATCACCCTCTCGGATGTGAACATCAAATCCTTAAGAGAACACAAGATACGAGGCAAGTAGACAAACACATATTCCCATATTAGAACACTTGACGTCCTGCTCTGATACCATGTTAAATATCAATTACTCTAAAATCTCAAGCTGTTAGAGAACGGCATAATAATCTATATCAAATAGTTCAACACCCTCATGTACCTATGGGACTCCACACGAGAACATCCTATCCGTGAGAGACCTCAGAACACCGAAGCTAATACACAAACACAGACACCACCACATTTCTCAACTCTGTAGATATTCTAAAGCAAACAAATAGGGAACTGCCTTACGTGGCCTTATACAAACTACACATTGTTTCTCTTCAATCTTGTTAAATTGCCAATTGTGTGACTTGTGAGAAAGGATAAAATAGAAACGAAAGTGAGATTTGTAGCTTAGAAGATGTCTTGGTTACGGAGTTTTGTTTTCCCACCTCCTCCATCTCTATTTTTCACGGCCATTACTGCTATCAACATTGTATCATTAGCCTACTTGGGTTTCTTGGAGATAAGAGGCAATCACCTTCAGTACTCGAAGTTCTCTAACTTCAGTTCTCAGAAAGAATCAAGAAAGCAAATTAGGATTCTTAGTAGAACCGGTATGCTTGCCTCATATACTCCGGCATTTCCTGTTTTTTTTTTTTTTTTTTTTTGGGTGTAAATAACGTGGTGTCCCACACCCACTTGGGTATGGGACTAATCTACGTTCGGGGCGGGAGCAATTACGGTAAACCTCTGGCCACGAATGCTTTTGTGAGATTCAAACTCCAGACTTACCTCCGGAGACGCCCACTAGAACCCAGCTTGTTACCAGCTGAGCCACATATCGATGGTTCCGGCATTTCTTGTTAGTGTTGTCTCTTTGTACCTTATGCGTGATGAGGGGTCAGGTTTATGTTACTAACAGTCCATTTCTTCAAGAGGATACTTGAGGTACGAGTCACGGGATTGGATTTGATTTGCTGACCTTTTGTTAAATAGCTGCGTAAATACTAATTTATCATTCCATTGATTGATTTATACTTATTATTCTTTATTTTTTGAAACATGCAAGATAAAATTACAATTTTACCCTCTGTGCTATTTCAGTACACAGAAGATTATATGTACACATACTAAACGAGATGTGGTGTTTAGGCTATGTGGGAAGATGTTGTGGTTAATTTAGAGGGCCTTCATTTGATGAGGGACCTTTGGGGATCATGTGGACAATCTTTCACATAAACATGTCTTTTCTTTCTTCTCTCTTTTTTTTTTTTTAATTATACAAAAAAAAAGAAAAAAACCTTAAATCTAAAAACCTTTTTGGCTATTGCCAAATGTATTTTAGGCTGAAACGTAGTATGTTAAGTAGGAGCCCGGATCATGTGCATTGGGAATCCTGCATTTGTTTCTGCACCAAGAATATGATTGGTCCATACTATTAAAAAGAGAAAAATTACAATAACAACTACTTTAATCATTCTATATATTTGTTAGTGTATTTCAATAAAAAAAAAAAAAAACACTCATGAATTGTGTAGATAGGGTGACTTGAACTTTGAACACTTGAGTATGCTCGTGTGTAGTATAATGAGAATAGTCTCACTTAGGAAATGATGAAAAAGGGTTATTTGTGTGATATAAGTGACTTCTGTCACATGGGTTTGTGAGTTTGTAAAGAGAAGTGGGGAGTCCCCATGCGTATAAGGGCCCTTGGAGCAACTTAAGTGTCGAGTCATGTGGAGAATGATGTTATTGAGAGGCGCATTTGGGAAATATTGATGATCCACTTTGAATTTTCCGAGGCTTTAGGGGTATAATAGTAATTTTACGTTTTATTAATTTTAGTCCTAATTATAAAGTATCAATCATACTTTTCATAGCTGCTCTTTGCAAAATTTTTTTTTTTTTTGAGTTTTGGAAAATAATAGGACTTGATATAGATTCTTAGACGTAAATATTATTTGTCAAATTACGTAAATCTGTGTCTTGTGTGTGCTTGATTTCTTCTTTATCTTGTTTTATCTTTCTTTCTTAACACTAAGGTCCATCCAATGGGATTTGGGGCGCCGGTTCCAAAACCCTTAACTTGTGTGCATCCACACACGTACACCTACTCTTCGTGCATGTCATATAAACACACATACACGCACACAGCCTAGCCTGCTCACTTCAGTTAAAGGATTCTTTTTGCACAAATAATTTCTTTTTTATAATAACCATTAAGATAATATTGTACACAATATACTTTCCTAAACTGTAGTAGACGTGGCTTTCTCTTCTGCTCATATCGGCAGCCTCCTAGTGGATCTCTACATACAACTTTGTAACGTTTTTATTTCTTTTATAAGACCCCTTGTTCTCTCTGAGAAAGATACAACAATTTTCAAACTAGAGCTGGCAAAACACGACTCAACCCGCCAATCCAATCCGACCCAACTGACTAAACGGGTTAGGGTTGACCCATTTATTAAATGGGTTGGATTCGGGTTGAGGTTTTTTTGACCCATTGGTAAACGGGTTGAATCCAACCCAACCCGTCAAACTCGTGTAACCCGTTTATTATTATTTTTTATTATATTATTATTATTTGAAAATTAACAATAATAATATAATAATATAATAATAATAAAATTAAAATAAATAAATTATTAATTAATTAAATAAATTTTAAACAAGTTGGCAAATGGGTCAAACTCGACACAACCCGTTTAAGCATCGACCCAATTACGACCCGACCCGACCCATTGCCACCTCTATTCCAAACCCTCTCCTTTCTCCTTTCTTCAAATGCTCTCTTCTTCAACTACTTTTATATTTTCTTGTTTTTGTTTTTTTGCTGTTAGGTAAATAAAGATATTGCTCTGTGTTGGGCTTGTTCTCTTCTAGTCTTGTGCAAAACACGAGAGATTAACAATGACCAGGCTATTGTATCTTAATAAGAAAGTGATTTACACTTGCTTTATTCCTGCTGCATGTACTCTTTTGGTAACTGTGGTAATCCTTTGATATACTATTTGGAGCAATTACATGCACTATCCAGTATCCGGTCATATTATCCTCTTTATTTTTCGAAAAAAAAAAATACAAACAAAGTTTTTATTATAAGAAATGGACCAATCACATTGTCGGTGCAAACATTCCCTAAACAGTAAGGCTGTCTTTCGCCTGAATTCTATAAAAACTCATTGTAGCTTATAGCTTATATAAGCACTTTTTAAAATTAAATATGTGTTTGGTAGCGCTTATGGGTAAGTGCTTACCCATAAGTATTAGAGGAAAGCTACCCATAAAGAGAAGCTGCTATCCAAGCTCGTATGTGTTAAGGCTGCATTTGGTCCGTGCTTATGGATAAGCACTCATTGGATAAGTTGCTCAATGGGAGCACTTATCCACAGCAACAATAAACTGCTTATTTGAAGAAAATGGCATTTGGTAAATACATTTATTTAAGTAATTATGTAAGTTTAGGGGTAAAATAGGTATTATAAAAATGTTATTAAAGTTTAGAAATAACATTTGTGTAAGTGCTTATAAATGTTTAAGAGTAAAATAGGTATTTTAAAAATATTACTAGTTGTGAAATAGCTTAACGCATAAGAACTTGGGAGAAGCTGCTCTCAGCAACTTCTCTTATAGGTAACCTTCCTCTACTGTTTGTGGGTAAGCACTTATCCATAAGCGCTACCAAACACATTTAATTTTAAAAAGTGCATATATAAGCTATAAGCTAATAAGTACTTATAGAATCCAGGCCAAACGTAGCCTAAGTTATTTCTCAACGTTAGTAATATTTTTAAAATACCTATTTTACCCCTAAACTTTTATAAGCACTTAAATAAATGTTATTTTTAAACTTTAATAATATTTTTATAATATCTATTTTACCCCTAAACTTTCATAAGTACTTAAATAAATATATTTATCAAATGCTATTTTCTTCAAATAAGCAGTTTATTGTTGTTGTGGATAAGTGCTCCCATTGAACAACTTATCCAACGAGTGCTTATCCATAAGCACAAGCCGGGCCAAACGCAGCCTAAATGAGGTCAGGTGAATATACATACGAAAAAGAGGGGTTCACCGAAATTAGATCTCACTAGGTTTCTAATTCTGGTACAGCATGATCAACAAACCCAACCTCTTATCTTTCTTCTTGTTTTGGTAAATGGATTTGAATCAGTCATGTCATCTTAAATTTGATTTTACTTGAATTAGTTGAATACTACTTAAAACTTCTTTGTAGGTGCTATTTATTCACAAATACAGTGGAACGATGGCTTTGGAGTCTGTCATCAGGATCTTTCTTGGCTATATCACCTTGGTTTCCTGCATGCTATACGTCCGACACCAACCACAAGGGATCATAGTACCTCGACTTGATCTGAAGTATAGTGGGGTTGTCTTATTTATGCTTGGGATCTCTGGTAATTTCTACCACCATTACCTTCTTTCCAGACCAAGAACAAAAGGATCATAAAGAATATAAAATCCCCAAGGGAGGACTCTTTAACTTGGTCATTTGCCCACACTATCTTTTTGATATCTTTGAATTTATAGGGATCTCTTTCCTTTCCCAGACAGTTTTTGCATTCTCTTTCACCATGGGCAGCTCTTATGTACTTGATGGGAAGGAGCTTGGCTACTCTAAAATGGTCTCTCTCTCGAAATTAGAAATTTTCCTCAAGGAGGTTAAGGCCTTGATCCCTTATGGTCTATAAATGTAAAGAAAGTGGTAGTGGCATGGATGAAGGTCTGGTTGGCTTTAATTAACTTAAGAAGGATCGTATCAGCAAATTTTTTTTCTTTGGTTTTATATAACACTTTTGTATTCCCCTTGCACTGCTGTTCATGTGAACATTGTTTGTTGGTAGGGCTATCAATTTGTGTGGGTGGGCTTATAGGCATTTGGAAAAAAATAACTTTAGGGCGGACTGAGCCTATTTGTTCGGACTTGGGCTCAAGTATTGGTTGGCATACTAGATGGTAAAACTCATATTCTTTGGATGATAGCTTTGGTGGATTAAAAAAATTAAGGAATTCAATTTCTCAAGGGCAAGCCACATATTTAGAGAAGGAAATTCAGCTGCAGATTCTTTGGCTTCCAATGTTTACAGTACATGTTGTAATACAGTGTTTGTTAATAAGAGGGATTAGCCTTCCGAATGCATTGTGGCTATTCGGCTAGACAAATCTGGTCTTTATGGTCTTAGAGTTTATAGGAGTTAAGTGTGTTTGGAGGTTTAATCTTCTTCATATCATGCATTTATCTATCTTTATTTGTAGCTTGCATTTGGGGTAAGGTTTATTATGTCCCCCATGTAGCCTGTTTTAATTTTGTTTTCTACTTTTAATATACAGTTCGGGATCATCGCCTCAACCCCCTCCCACCGTTGGCGTGCTCCTAGTTTTTCTATGGGGTTTTAACAATACAAAAAATAAAATAAAATAAAATAAAATAAATAATAATAATAGAGAACCACAAGGAAAGCAAGTTACAAATTCAAACAACTTTTTTTAACCATGATAAAGCGACAAACAATACTACAAAGATAAAATGTCTCAGCAAGAGGGTGCGATCATACCAACACTAATGGCAAGAGTAGTACTAGGATGGGTGAGATCCTGGAAAGTCCTCGTGTTGCACCTCTTCTCTTTAATTTACCGAGAAATAAAAAACAAAAACAAAAAAAACATTAGTGGAGTGCTTCATTAGGCCCGCCCCATTTGACCTAGCTTCCCAAGGGTCAGGAAGTCCTTCCTAGATCTAAAAGGGCTTCCTAACCAATGTTAGGGTGTTTGGTGACACTTGAAACCTGCTTTAGATAGAAAGACTTCTGCAAGAAGCTTATTTTGGAGAAGCAGGTGTGAGGCTGCTTTTAAAAACTATGTTTGCGAGAAGCAGCTAGTCATGTTCTAAATTTATGTAAAACTTTTAAAATGATAAAATTACCCTTTCATTTCTTTAACACATTCTTTAAAATGACAAAAACATCTATAAGCCTAAAATTATGTACAGGTGCATCATTTATATAATTTTTCTCACCAAACATAATTTTTATCCATTGGCTTTGATTCAAAGCTATTCAGAAAAAAGCCTTTCACATTGAAACCTTCCATTTATAGGAAGCTACGCCAAACAGACCCATTAAACAATTAATGTGGCTAAAACGCTTTTGGACTCGGGAATCACCTTGTTGCCCAAATAAACAGCACCATGCTACTTAAACCTTGGGTAGAAGCCATTTTAGGAAGTGCTTTCTAACTTACAAACTTCAACAAACAGGATCTAAAGTGATCATTCTAACCTTGTAATCAAAATCCAGTATGCCAAATCCCCAATAATGGGATTCGCCAAATAGAATCTAAAGTAATCATTCTAACCCAGTATTTTAATCTAGTATGCCAAATCCCCAATGGTGGAAAGCATGATATTTTGATGACCCACAAATATATGTAATCCAAGAACGAATCAGCTGTGGTCCACGCTGTGGGGTGGCCTGTGATTGGGTGAAAATGCACTTGGGAGTTATTTTTTAACCCAATCACAGGCCACCCCACAGCGTGGACAACACCGTGGATGATATTCATGTTTAGTTTAGTTTTAGGAGAGTTTTATAATTTTATATTTGAATTGAAAAAAATATAGCTGATTTATTTTTAGAATAGCTTTGAGTTGCATTTAGGCTTTTTAAGTTATTTTAGAGAGAGAACTTAAATCTTATTGGGTTATCATCTGTTAGAGGCACACTGTTTTTGAAGGCCAGGATCAAAGCTTATAAAAACTTGATAAAAACCATATCCATAAATAACATCTCAAATCTGAAAGTTCTTAAAACATTAAAGCTTCAAAATAGGCATGATGAAAAGAGGGAGTCCAGTTAGTCCTATACATGGATTAGTATTGCCAGAAGGTATTATTTTCCATATGCTGTTGAGCCAAGGAGAAACTTTGGAACCAGGTGCCCAAGTAGCTAATAGCCTTGACCATCTCCAACAGAAGTAGAAATTGGTAACAAGAAAGGGGGTGATGCAGAAAAGCAAAATCAATCTGAATGGAAGATGTTTATAGAATAAGGACAGCCCCCCAAAAACAGGAATATATAAAGAAGCTTATTGCAATACCCTATTACTTTCGATATGCTGCTAAGCCCGAGTACCGATACCAATCAGATATTCAAAGCAGTGTCTGATGCCGCCAGCACACCTCTGTCTCCCTAATGAGATGTAGGGCTATATGTTTAGACATTGCAACCTAGATTGATGAAATAGGCTGAAATTTGCAAGGGGTACAGGGGTGAGGTACTTCTTCATACAATTACAATCCCTAATGTGATTTCACCCAATTGTCACTAAGAGACACTGGTTTTGGCTCTCACTGAGAACCCACATTTTCACTTGGAAGAAATTCAACATTTTTCAACACAGTTCACCAAATGCAGATGAAAACCCTCAAACCCCTGTATCTTGTGTTTAAATGAAATAAAACATAATCCAAGACATAAACAATATGTGAATTTTAATAGATAGTCAAAATTGCTTGAGCACATTCCAAAACCAAAATTTTTGATATTTATGTCAAACTATCAGACATATCTTCAGGAAGTATCTACTATGAACATAGAAACAGAAAGTTGAATCTCAGAGACATCAACTTGTACATTTTTCACAGCATGGAAATCCTTATTCTGTTAATCATTCCAGGCATAACAAGGTCCTACCAAGACAACACAAAACAAAAATTGAAAGAAGATAATGTTTTATTCAATGGAATGTATCAGGCAGGTAACTAGAATGGAAAGTTGCAAATAACACAGTTACAGTTAGGGACTATAATCTGGAGCATCTGGAAAAATGGAATTTATCAGCTACTGCATTCAACATACGTATGCGCAACACTATTACAAAAATTTAAGCATACACCCCCCAAGAGGACAGCAATTCATTCAGTTATAAAACAAGAGAGAACCTACTGCTTATAGCCAATAAAGTCTCCTACTAGAGCAACATTATTAAGGTGAGAGTCAAAGATAGATCTGTGGCAAGCAAATGAAATGATGATATCTTTAACTTCTTTAAAGTACCACAATTGGACAAGGATAAACGAACACTTCATATTCCAGTTCCATGTGTTTTTCTAAATATACTAATTTGCCATTGTAGTTGACATCCAAAACACGCTAGTTTATCAAAAGTCTATTATAGTTATTATCTAACTACTAAAAGGTGGACTTTAAATAATTGAAACAAGCCTGCTCCAATCTCAAATGATCACTATCCTCCAAACACCAGTTCAAACTCGAACAATGACTTCAGCTTCTATAGTGACCCGAATTCGTAAGACCCTAAATCCCCATTTCAACAAGTCAAGTGGCATAAAAGAAATATCTATTTTTGATGAAATATGACATGAACAAAATCTGATTGGTATAAATGCACAAAAACCCTCCATGGACTACACACCTAAACATATTAAGCTTTAAATTGGGCTTGAATTAGACAATGGGTGTAATAACCCAAACTAAATAATAGGGTTAATATGTAAGTAATAAAAGAATAAGGAGTAATTTAAAATTTTAGTAAATTAGCTCTTTAGTTTGACATTGACTTGTTGTGATTGGTGGGTTTTACGGTAGGAAACTAAGTGCAACACACACAATTATAACTCTCATAAGTTCTAATAAAGCCTAGGATTTCGTAGGAATTCTTAATCTAATCTAATGGCTGGAAATTAATAAGAGTAATACTAGTTTTAATTAAGTTAGGATTTAGTAATTAAAAGAGGATTAAGGTTAGTTCAACTAAAACTAGGACTCTTAATATAATGGTTAGAATTAAGTAGGACTTTACTAATCTAATCTAAGGGCTGAGATTTAAAACCATGTTCTAAACTAATAAGGACTCCTAGATTTAGTTAAACTAAGAGCAGAATCTATATAAGGATAATAGTTGAATGTATGGATCATAATTTCAAAAGAGGAGAGAGAAGAAGAGGAGGAGCAGCTATATCAACTTGGAGAAGCTTGGAGTTGAAGGATTGCAGAAGTTTAAGACTTTGAAGAGGAAGAAGAAGGTGTTCTACTCAACATCATTGATAATTCGAGGTAAGTATTCAAATAAAACTCTATTTCGGTATGAAATAGGTATATATGTCATATTCCTTGAGTATGACATAGCGTATCTCTCTAAAGTCTCTTTCTTCTACTCCTTTTGAATCAAAGTATGATCAAAGGTATAATTTTCTGGGTTTGACAATCATATGATGATCAAGGTATGTTAAGTAAATTGTTTTGTATTCTAAACTTTAGGTTTTATTCGGAATTGTGTTTCATGATGATTGAATTATCTTATTTTTGGCTTTTTGGAACTTTGGAAGGGATCAGGGAGTGATTTCTAGGTTGCCCGTGTTTTGGTCTACTCGGGGCTGGACCGAACACTCGACCGAAGGATATTTTTTTATTGTAATTCTCTGGAAAAGGGACCGAAGGCTATGGCTGACCGAAGGGTTGATTGACAGCTTCAGCCTACCCATCAGCTAGGTGGTCAACAGGCCGAGAAAACCCAAGTTGGTTTGTTTGACTTGAAATTTTACCAACATGTTTCTAAGACCTAATTGGAACTACGTGTGATGCTAGAATTTGGAATTAATAAGTATTTTGCATGATCTACCAATTTGGGAACTTTTGCTATGTTTACCCAACATGTGTATTTTTGATTTAAAATTTTAAACATATTAAAACATATTATGTTCCTATTTTACAGCTTATATTGCACGTGTTCATATACACAATTGATTGTTTAGCTAATTGCATCATTCACTTTGCACATCATATGCCTATGAAGCATTTAGACCTTGATTGTTTCTAATGCATTGACTTGACCCCATAATTCTATATTTCTGGAATTTATGGACATAACCGAGAGGTATTGAAATCTGAAAATTTCAATATAAGTGAGGAAGTCCCGGATGGACTAATTCGCATGAGTTGAGGGAGTCGCAATCCCAATAGACCAAATTTAATTCTTGTCTTGCAAGACAAATGCTTGTCTTGAAGACAAAGGACTGAGTGGAATTTTTTTAGTAGATCGGCTAATGCATTGTTCACAAGGGACATATCACATTGGTGAAGCCCTGGATGCATTCCGTGATAAAAAAAAAAAAAGGTATTGGGACTGTGCCCATTAGGTCAGGTAAAGCCCTAGAAACTACGATGCGCACGTAAAATAACCCCTTATTCTAGCCGTGTATTCGAGGGATGGTTTTCATCTTGGATAGCCAGGGGTTGAATCTAGTGTGGGACATACACTATTCGAATGCCAAACAGCATGCATATTGCATTTCATATGATTGTGCTTGAATCACATGTGATAATTATATATAGTTGCATGAACATGCATTGCATTCATTAATAATTGAACCAAGATATCATATCGCATTGCACATCACAGCAAATCATATTGCATTGTACATCATATCAAATCATATTGCATATACTAATATTCTGTTTTTGTCTATGGGAATACCAAAGGATAGTGGGTTTATTCCCAATTCGTTCTTAAATACTGTTTTGATTTGTTTACTTACATGCTAAGTGTAGCTTATACTTTCAAGCAACCATATTTCAGGATCTATAGATAGACAACAGGCCTTTAAGGATCAAGATGGAGGACAAGAGTGCTTAGAAGATATTAGTTTTATTAGGAACATTGATTGATGACTTTAGTAGATCTTGTAGTAGGATTTATTAGCTTTTATATTATATTTGATTTTATCATTAGTTAGGATCTGATTTGAGTAGTTGGTAGGATTTGATTGAAGCATGAGACTATGAGTAGTTTATTTCCGCTGTTTGTTTGATTGGATATTTTAATTCCATATTTTATAATTTTCTTAATGAATCCAATGTGTTTGGCAATGTATGACTACCACTCCCATGTAAAATTGAGTGAGTCATTTCAAATCTTTAGGGACTCCAATGAGATCTCTAGATTTGGGATGTGACAAAGTTGGTATCAGAGTGCTGATTGGCGTGTTGATTTTCAAAAGTTTTGTGTGCTGATTGCTTTCTTCCCTTACTGCTAACACATGTTTGCTAACTTACATGTGAGGCGAATTACTTCTTTCTTCTTTACACAAACTTACTACCAATTTCAGAATGGCTAGTAGCAGACGAGGTAATGTGGGTACCAGTTCATTAGGAGGAGGTAATGATGGCAATCAGAATCCTCAATTGGATGGAGTGCATCAAGCTTTGGGAGAAATGGCTTCAATGATGCAACAAGCGCAAGCCTAAGCTCAAATGATGCCACAACAAACGGATACACAGAAAAATAGTCGTAGCATCGAGAAGTTTAGGAAGCCTAGACCTATTGTTTTCAAGGGAACAATTGATCTGATGGAAGCACAAGCATGGATTAACTCCTTAGAGCATATATTCGAAGTTATGGAAGTGGATGAACAAGAGATGGTTCAATTTGTTGTATTCATGATGGAAGGTGAAGCAAGAATGTGGTGGAAATCTACCTTGAAGATAGTGCGAGTTCAAAATTGGGGAGATTTCAAGGTAAGACTTTACTTAGAATATTTTCCTAAGAATGTTAGAAAAGAGAAAGAGCTGGAATTCATGAAACTAGAACAAGGATTTATGACTGTACCCGAGTACGCAGCAAAATTCACGAAATTATCACAATTTTCCCTGTATACGGTAGATGAGGAAGAGAAAAAGGCGTTTAGATTCGAGAGTGGACTAAGACCTAGCATCAAGAGCAAGTTAATCATTCGAGACCAGGGTTCGCAATGTCGGCGACATTTAGCGAAATGTCGCCGACATTTCGCCATTTCGCACCCTGGCGACACGAAA